>JAOTQQ010000032.1:3302337-3369928 GCA_026546715.1 Gallinago undulata
AGCCAGGTTTCAGGCCCCCAAACACAGCACCTGGGGCTGTTTCTGAGCCCAAAGACACAGGGTTTGGTCTCTGTTTGTTCAACACACACCCCCCAGGCACAGCACTTAGTCTCTGTGAGGCCGAAAACTGACCCAATGAGCCTGATTTCAAGCCCCCCCCAGAAACACAGTCTCAGTTTCTGAGGACAAACGTGCAGGACTTAAGTCTCTTTGCTCCCTGAACTGGCCAAATGAGCCCGGTTTCAGCCCCCTCCCCCGAATGCAGGACTCAGTCTCTGTTTCGAATAATCCCCTCCCGCCATCCCTGTCCCCTACACGCAGCACTTAGTCTCTGTTTCTGAGCCTCACAACGCAGGACTTAGCCTCTCTTTTCAAGCCCCTTAATTAGGGCTCCACTTCTGAGCCCTAAACTGGCCAAATGAGCCCAGTTTCAGCTCCCCCCTTCCCAAACGCAGGACTTAGTTTCTGGCTTTGAGATGCAAAACGCAGGACTTGGTCTCTGAGCCCGGCCCAAGGAGCCCCGAGACACACAGGGGTCTCTCCTGAGCCATAAACTGGTTTCAAGACCCCCAGATGCAGCACTTAGGTTCCCCTTGGTGATCCCACCAACTGGCAGGTGGGGAAATGGGGCTTTGACTGATCAGGACCAATTGTACGCTAGAAGCAGAAGGAGCAGCAGCCTTTATTCACATGCCCACAGCTCTATATTGATAGCCAGTTTCTGAGCCGTTTTGCCAAACAGGCTGAGCATTCTCACAGAACACCACTGTTTTCAGCCATGTCTCTCTACACACACTCCTCCAGGTGGTTTTTCAGCCTGACCTTCACACACACACACAACTGTGTGTTTTTGCTGTGTTTTGTTTTTTTTTCCTGTCCGGCCTCTTCAAAATAATCCTATTCTTAAAGCAATATAGTCTTAGTTCTGATTAAGTTTTGTTTGACCTGCCGTATGTTCAGAAGGGTCCTAAAATCAGTCTTAGTCAATCTTCTAGATGTTCTGCATGGTCCCAACATTTCCCCGTTTTTTGTTTATGAAGATAGTGTTCACAGCGAGGACGGGGAGTACTTTGACTTCGGTTCTTCGGAGGCCGAGCACCGTTCCCCAGATGGCTCTGATAACTGCAAGAATAAAAACAGCACGAGTGCAACCCAACCTCATGAAAATCCATATTCTCAGATTAAGGCCTGTAAACCAGTTTTTTGGATTTAACTATTTTACACTGTCTGATAATTAATCTAAAACATTTTTCTGTGGGGAAATTTTTGTAATTCCATCAATTGTCCTTGTAAGGCTATGTTTAGATCTTGAACTATCCCGTTAACATTAGTGGAGAAGGCTCCCATTGTAGGTTGATTAATTTGATGCCACTTATAAATACTTTACTCCCCTGCAGTGGAATCAACACATAAATTCTTCTCTGTATATTCCCAATCACAATGCAATTGCGTGTGTGTGGTTAGAGCACTCTGCCTACCCCCTAACCAAATTACCACCGCTTCTAGAACATCTAATTGGACCAAAATTTGCTGATCAATACTTGTCTGCGTAGCAAGATCTTGTGTTACACTGCTTACTGCAGCTACTTCAGGAGCACTGTGTACAGATTTAGTCAATGCTGTGGTTGCTACAGCTGCAGTGGCTGATATAATGATTGCAGATGCAATAAAAGCTATAAGTCAGCCTAAAAATCTTTTGCTTCTAGTCCATTGTTGCCTTAAGGTGCATGCTAATTAGCCCAATCCTGATTCTCCGTCCCATTCCTGTGTCCTGACAATCCTCCTTCCAACCATACCAGGGTTTAATTGTTTTTGTGCAAAAAATTAACTGTATGAGAGGACCTGGTTATTAGATGGCCAACAAGATCCCCAATCCCAGAATTTGATAGCTTCAGCTTGTTGTGTCACCAGTTCAAGCAGGCTACAAGGCATCCAACTAAGATTCACTACACCCCGTGTCATTTCCCTTGGTATTTTACATGCAGGAATATTTACAGGGGGACTCAGCGTTGCATTAGCACTGATATTAGCATGTTCTAAGCCAGGTATGGAAATGAAAGTTAAATTTCCCAACAGCATTTTTTCATTTTCTCTCTGTTGGTAAAACTGGTGAAACTTCTCAGTCATCACGAGACAGTTAAGTAACTTTTTAGTAGCTACACAGAGAGGTGGCAGGTGCGTGTGATGGATATGCGTATCATTACTATCAATCCAATCCTCTCCTTTTTCTAAAAAAACCCTGGCAGAAGCCATGTTCCCCCTATCTATCTGCTGTTGTTACTAGATATTGGAACTTCAGGATCCCACCACATTATGGGTTTAAACAAAGGGGGATCTACAACATGTGCCAAATAAAGCTGTTGAGAGTTCGCAATGCAGCTTATCAAGTGTAACAACAAAACAACTTACTGTACTGTTGCTGCTAATGATAGCTAGGTTGGCCAAAAAGCTGTTAACTGGTGTTGGGGGTGCGCCCACAGCTGCCATCATGGTACTTGCGTGTTGGTGTAGTTGTTTTAATTTTCCCCATGTGATTGGGTCGTCTCTGTACGGTCTCTTCCATTTCCGAGTTCTCCTGTCCTTGTTCAGATCCATCATCTCTATCGGTGGTACAGGGCTCTTTGTGACGCTTGTCCAGCTCAGGAGAAGGCTTGATATGCTGAGCAGGAAGCCAGCGTGGCCCTGTTGGAAGAAGAACACACGCATACCGTCTCCCCTACGTTATCAATTCCACTGGCCCACGTCAGGAGATACCAGACAAAGGGTCTCTATATAGAACTTTCGGGTATTTCATGAAACCTTCTGGTATTGCAAAACACATTCCATGGCACTTGTCAGTCGCCCCAGAGATCATGACACATTTAGAAAATTAAGTGTGAAAACAGCATTACCTAATTGTTCCTGGGGTGACATATGCCCCCTTCTTTGTTTTTGAAGCATACATTTTAACAGAGCATGACCACATTCCAGCAGCCTGTCCTGTGGGATTATGTAGAATGCCAAAATTGTTATCTATGCCCCACTGTTGTAAAAAGGAATGGGTGGTTTGAGAAGTGTACCTGGGGCCATTATCAGCCTTAATGACCTCGGGCAGATCCCAAGTAGCGAAACGACGAGACTGATGTCTGTGAATTTCGCTCCCTTTCTCCCCAGAATGCGCAGAGGCACACGGCACTGACCCGTCCGCAAATACAGTGCGAGCCCCAGCAATAGGCATGGGAGATATAATTTCCCTGGGACAAAGCGGCAATGTTTGGAGTTGCTGCAGTAACTTACAAGAACGTAAAGAAAAACAAACATTGTCCACAAAATCAGCCAATGCTATTTGAAATGGCAGAGAATTTTCAGATAGGAAGGTATGTTCTTGTGCTGTGACAGGTAAAGACCAACAGGATCATATCCTGTTAGTTGCTGGGTACGGGTTCTACCCTTCATTATCAGCCAGATAAGGAGATCCAAAAAGGTAGAAACAGTCTTGCTCAAGGTATTAGCTAAGAAAAGCCATTCAAGATAAAAAAAAAAAAAATCATTATCCTCAATCTGTCCAATTAATCCGACTGGTTGATGAAGTGTATTAAGTATTAGAAGAGACACTGGTAATTCCGTACGTATACGATCTGCCTGAAGTGCAGAAATCTTTTGTGCTACTACTTCTAATTCTTTCAGTGCTTCTTCAGATAGTTCTCGTCTAGAGTTAAGATCATTGTCACCCTTTCAAGCCGCAAATAAATTTTGTAAATCGTAATTAGTTATGCCTAGCATTGGTCTGACCTAATGAATTGGTCCTAGCAGTTTTTGCAATTCATGCAGGTTACCTATTTTCCATGATATTTTCAATGGTTGAGGTTTAATGTTCCTCTCCAACAACACCCAACCAAGATACTTCCAAGGTGGCATTGTCTGAATTTTCTCCTTAGCAATCTTGTAAACCATATGCCTCCAGAGAAGGAAGTGTACAATTCAACGTTTTATCAAGAAATGTTTTCACATACATACAAGAATATCGTCCATGTAATGATAAATCAAACTTTGCAGGAAGTTAGCTCTGGTAGATTTAAGGGCGGTAGCCACCTCAGTTTGACAAATTGTAGGACTATTCATCATCCCCTGAGGTAAAACTGTCCAGTGATATCTTTCCATGGGCTCAGAATTATTAATGGCTGGCACTGAAAAGGCAAAACGTTCACAATCTGCGGTGTGTAAAGAAATTGTAAAGAAGCAATCCTTAAGATCAATGATAAAAAGACGCCGTTCAGCAGGTAACATCGTTGGATCAGGGGTTCCTGGTTGCAGTGCCCCCAGAGGTAGCGTAACAGCACTGATGGTACATAAATCGTGCAACAAGCGCCATCTCCCCGATTTTTTTAGGTATGACAAAAATACTTGTGTTCCAGGGAGTGTCAGAACTCACAATATGACCTGCCTGCAGTTGCTGATTTACTAATTACCCTCAGATGGAAACCATATGCAACATTCCTTCACCAGTAATAACAACGGAGATAATTCCTTCTCACTATATGGCTCATTATAGCCAGCAGCATGCAAAATTTGTTGCAAAACCTTTAAGTATAACTTATGTTCATGCCATGCAGTCTGTCCCGTTTGTAACCACCACCCGGTCACTTTCCTGTTCAACTGGCGTTACTGTCCCTTTTTACAAGGAATTGTGGCCACAAAATAGAAAATGGTACTCACCCGCCAGGTGGTGTGTCACTGAAAAAAGACGATCTTCACACGGGGCACGACTTTGCAGCGATGACTGATCAGGACCAATTGTACGCTAGAAGCAGAAGGAGCAGCAGCCTTTATTCACATGCCCACAGCTCTATATTGATAGCCAGTTTCTGCAGTTTCTGAGCTGTTTTGCCAAACAGGCTGAGCACTCCCATTCTCACAGAACACCACTGTTTTCAGCCATGTCTCTCTACACACACTCCTCCAGGTGGTTTTTCAACCTGAGCTTCACAGACACACACAATTGGGGGTTTTGCGGTTTTTTTTTGGTTGTGGGTTTTGTTGTTTTTCTGTCTGGCCAGTTAAAACAATCTTATTCTTAAAGCAATATAGTCTTAGTTCTGATTAAGTTTTGCTTGACCTGCCATATATTCAGAAGGGTTTTAAAATCAGTCTTGATCGATCTTCCAGATGTTCTGCACGGCCCAAACACAGGGAGAGGAGGGAGAAAAAGGTGAAAAAAGCTGGTGGGTTGAGTTAAAAGCAGTTTAATGGCACAGCGACACGAGAAAACACAATAATGACATTAATAACAACAAGGACACACGCGATCCCGTGACACGGGTGGCTCTCAGCACCCAGGGCCGGTTGCCCAGCCCGTCCCGAGCAGCGGGGGCCCGTCCCTGCCCCGGCCGGCCCCCGTTCCCATCCCACCCACGGCCCGAACCTTCCTCTGCCCGCCCGCGCCCCCCCGCTGGAACAGCCCCGCCCGACGGGACCCCCCCTTCCCCGCACCCGGCGTGCTCCCAGCGCCGTTCCCGCACTGACACCGGACGCCGCCGCTGCCGGGAGACGGGAGCGCCGTGCTCGGGAGCCCCGCCCCGAGCCGATCCTGAACCCCGCGGCCGGACTCGGGCCGTGCCGGATCAGCCGCTGTCCTGGCCGGGAACGCTGAGCTCGCGCCCGGCCCGCAACCCCAGACTCGTTTCCCGAGCGGCGCTGGGGGGAACCGGGAAGGGGCCCGGGGGTGGCGACGGCTCGGGCCCGGTGAGCCCCCCCTCCCCGCACACTCCTTTTATGGGCATCGCCCCGCCCATCGGGGGGCCGCCCCGGGTCCTACCGCCCGCCCCGCGCTGCCCCTCGCCCCCCGGCGCCGTGGGTCGCACCCCTCTCTCTCCGCCCCGGCCACACACGGAGGATGTGGCTGCGGGGAGCGCGGCGGTTGTGCGCGGGGAGAAGGCGCGTCGGGGGTTCGGGAGCACCCGAGAGGGGAAAATCAGGGGAATTTGAGCCACTGAGTGAGTTTTCCAGTCCCCAACACGCAGGGCTCGGGCTCCGTGTTTAAGCCCTGAAAACACTGACTTTGTGGTTTGTACGTGCCCGGGTCTGACCGCACGGCTCGGTTCCTGTCCCCGAGCCCCCGGCTGAGCCCGTCCTGCAGCTGTGACCCCCCCGGCGCCGGCGCCGTCCCCGCACCCCAAACCCAGGGGTTGACTCTACCCCCGCGGCCCCTGAGCTCGGTCTCCATCTCACCAGCCCGGGCCCTGCTGCCCGATAGCCCCCGGCCGGGCCCGCTCCTGCGACCCGAACCCCCCACGGTGACTGGCCCTGAGCCCCGAACAAACACCCCACCGGTGCACGGGGCCGCCTCTCGGGCTAGAGCGGCCGCGCCGCCCCGGCACATCCTGCTCCTCACCTGGCAGAGGGGGCCGCTCCCCGGGACCCTGAGCTGCAAGGACCGCGGTGGGCGGAGGGAAGATGGCGGCCCCGCCCGGCGGGGAGGGAAGATGGCGGCCCCGCCCCGCGCCGGCGCAGTGCGCTCCGCGCAGGCGCGGCGCTGTCATGGCGGAGAAGGGGCAGAAGTGGTGAGTCCCTTTGTGTCCCCCACCCCGGTCCCCCATTCCCCCCCCCACCAACACCGGGCCCCCCCTCCCCGCATCTCCCCTCATGGCTCCACCCGGAGCCCCCATCCCCGGATCCCCTCACAATCCCCCATCTCTTCCCTCAGCGTGAAGATCGCCCCGGGGGCCGTGGTGTGCGTGGAGAGCGAGATCCGCGGGGACGTGACCATCGGTAAGACCCCCTTTCCCCCTGGAGGTGGGCGGGGGGTGGTGGCATGGGGGCCGGCCGCCGGGTGACACTAGGCTGTTCCCCGGCAGGGCCCCGGACTGTCATCCACCCCAAGGCCAGGATCATCGCCGAAGCGGGACCCATCATCATCGGGGAAGGCAACCTGATCGAGGAGCAGGCCCTCATCATAAATGGGTAAGAAGCCGGGTAGTGGGTGCAGGGGGATCCTCATTTCAGGGCCGGTGACACAGCTTTGAAAGTTCATGAGGTGGACACCACGTCTCATGCGGTTCACCAAGGCCAAGGGCAGGGTTGGGACAACCCCCGGTATCCATACAGAGGTGGAGAGCAGCCCTGCCAAGAAGGACTCAGTGGATGGAAAGCTGGACAGGACCTGGCAATGTGAGCCCAGAACTCCAACCACATCCTGGGCTGCATCAGCAGCAGGGTGAGGGAGGGGATTCTTCCCCTCTGAGACCCCCCCTGCCCTGCTGCCTCCTGCTCTGGGGCCACCAACATCAGGACATGGGCCTGTTGGAGCAGGTCCAGAGGAGGCCATGCAGATGCTCAGAGGGCTGGAGCCACCTCTGCTGTGAGGACAGGCTGAGAGAGTTGGTTGGGGTTGTGCAGCCTGGAGAAGAGAAGGCTCTGGGGAGACCTTGTAGTGGCTTTTCAGTACCTGAAGGGGGTCTACGGGAGAGATGGGGAGGGACCCTTTATCAGGGAATGGACCGATAGGACAAGGGGTAATGGTTTTAAACTGAAAGAGGGAACATTTAGACTAGATATTAGGAAGACTTTTTTTATTGTGAGGGTGGTGAGACACTGGAACAGGTTGTCCACAGAACCTGTGGATGCCCCATCCCTGGAGGTGTTCATGGCCAGGCTGGATGGGGCTTTGAGCAACCTGGTCTAGTGGGAGGTGTCCCTGCCCATGGCAGGGGCGTGGGACTAGATGGCCTTTAAAGGTCCCTTCCAACCCAAACTATTGTATGACCAGTCTTGTCAAACATGACCGTGTGCTTACTCCTCTTTAAAGAGCAGGGCATTAGCTTAAAAACCCTGAGGAGGCAGAATTTAAAAGAAAACAAATGAAACTTTTGTACCTTTATTCATGCCTATGGCACAGTAGCTAGGGAAGAAGTCCTCTCTCTGTGACTCCTTTTCCAGCTGACAGAGGAGAAGGATCCTGGTCCTGCGAATGCCTGACCCTGTGCAGGGGCGAGCAGTCTCACAGCCCCGGGCAGTCTGGCTGCATCGGATGGGATACACAAAATGGAGCCACCAAACAGGACAGTAACTTTGTGCCCTCAAAACTCGAAATACGTTCTTCCATCTTGCAGGTATCCAGAAAATATCACGCCAGAAACTGAAGAGGTGGAGCCCAAACCGATGGTCATTGGCACCAACAATGTTTTTGAGGTTGGGTGTTGTATCCTTTGCCATGCAGCGAGACAGACAGTCCTATCCGCCATGCTTTTGGATTGGAGCCGAGGGAAGCACCGTGGGCTCTGTTGGGGTTTAACCAGCCCACGGCTATTTAAGGTGCACGGTATTGGTTTGAAAAAGGCATTGCCATTGACCTTTTGAATGAAAATCCAACCGTTTTACAGTTTTCTTTAACACAGACCCATAGATTCCCAAGCAATGAAGGTGGGAGATAACAACGTCATCGAATCCAAAGGTAAGTCTGGGCTCACCGTCCTGGCCCTTGTGAGATGCTGCTCTTGTAGATGCTGGGAGCAGCGTGGGGTTACGTGGTAGTGTCTTGCTGGAGCCGAGGCCGTGCTGCAGCTTGTCACAAAGCTGCAGGACCTGGTGTGGTGGGAGCTGGGCTGGGCTGGCTGTGGCTCCTGCTGCTGGGCAGCTTGTGGTGTCGGTGCTGGGCGGTGCAGGGTTTGACCGTGCTGCGGGCACCGCGCTGAAGGGGCTCCTCTCTCCCGGCCAGCCTTTGTCGGCAGGAATGTCATCCTGACGAGCGGCTGCATCATCGGGGCCTGCTGTAACATCAACACCTACGAGGTGATCCCCGAAAATACCGTCATCTACGGGGCCGACTGCCTCCGCCGCGTCCAGACCGAGCGGCCGCAGGTGGGTGCAGCAGACGGGTGACAGACGCACGGGTGATACGCCGTCACCTTCTCGTCCTCTGCAGCCCACCCCAGTGGTGGCAGCAGGGCTGCTGCCTGACCTCTCCTGCCTCCGTTTCCAGCCCCAGACGCTGCAGCTGGATTTCCTGATGAAGATCTTGCCCAACTACCATCACCTAAAGAAGACAGTGAAGGCCACATCCACTCCTGTCAAGAGCTGAGCATCTTCTGCCACCGGAGGTTTCGCCTGGTCCTGTGAAGCACTACATGGCCCCGAGAAGTGGCTGGTCCCCTTGTCTCTCATTCCATCCTCAAAAAAAAAAAAAAATAGTCTTGGTTATTTGTGTCCTTTATTTATATTCCACCAAGCATCTCGTGCCAGCTTTGCATCTGTTGCCTTTCACGCACTAACTCTATTGTACGAGCTTTGTTTTTGGAATAAAGTGTCACCTGCTTTTCTTTCAAGGCTGCAGTCCTTTCTGGGTCAGCTAAGGCCGCAGGGGTGGGTGTCACGGCGGCCGCCTCCCTGGGGACAACCCGGGGGGACACCTCCCCGCTCCTTCCCCGGCCTGCCGGCAGAGGGAGACGGGCCCACGCCGGGGGAGAGCCGGGCTCCTCGGGAGGAAGGGCTTGTCCTGGCCCCGCACCCGCAATCCATGCGGATGGTGGGGTGGGGAAGGCTGGTGCAGCCCTCCCTCCCTGGACACCCCCCCCAAGGCTGCTCCTGCTCGGCTTCCCTCCCACAGGTTCCGGAGCAGAGCTGCAGCTCCTCCACTCATCAGCCGTTCTCCTGGTGAGCTTCAGACGTGACCACGCTTCCCAGCCAGCCCCTCTGAGATTCCCCAGGGATTTTGTTCACAACTTCCTCTTCTTGTGCGACACAGCCCGGTGTTTCCTCTCAGCGCAGAATTGATGGTGAAGCAGAAATTCCTGTAGGAAAACAGGGGAGAGAGGAGAGAGAGTCAGCAGAGGAACCACAAGTACCAGCTGGGCTGAAGGACTGGGGGGCTTTGATTTGGGACCTGGGGTTTCAGGTGGGACAGGCCAAGGCAGAAACCGCCTCCTCCGGCCCTGAGCCCACTGGATTTTCTCCCCCAGTTTAGTCTCAGGGAGACCAAAATTTAAAACCCACTGTTTTTAGGCTTTGAGATTCCATGCTGGGGTCCAGCGCCGCTGGGAAACGGTGGCTCTTCCCCACAGCCGAGTCCAAATAAGGGCTGCAAACGTCGTCCCGGCTGCCGCCACCCCTCCAGCCCACCCGAGCCAAAGCTGCATGTGGAGATGCCCACGAAGGGGGGAAAGCATGGGACATGAAACACATCTCTCCAACTTTCCCCTCCTGCTGAAGGATAAGGCAATATTTTACCGTGAATTTACCTTAAAAACAAGAGTCTCCAGCAGGTTTGGGTAACGAAATTAGGTTCCCTCTTGGGGGCACCGACTCTCATCTCCAGACACTTCCCACTCCCCCACATCCAACCGGCACGGCTCACTTCCACCTCCCCCCCCCAGCAGGAGAGGTTCTGCTCTGGTGGCAGGACACGCAGGCAGCCACCTGCAGATCTGGTTTGGCCACTGAGTCACAGAAAGGCGAGCTGTGACCTTAAACGCTTGTTCAGCACAAGCCCTCTGCCACCAGCAGGATGTCCTCGGCATCACCTCCAGTCCCCTCCTGTTGCGTGCAGGCAGCATCTGCTCTGGACACGGCCACCGGTCAAACGCTTGTCACCCTCAGGGTCTCCGTCACGCCGCTCTGGAGCCCAGCGCAGCCCTGTGGGACCATGGGCACATCCGTGGAGAGGGGATGGTCAACCCAAAACCAGAAATGAGTAGGGTGCAAGGTGCCCTCCTCATCCTCACCCAAAGTTCAGCTGAAGCAGGGAGAGGGTGGGGAGTTTAAATGCTGGGCAGGGAGGGGGTGTGGGTGGCTGGGACCCCAGGTGCGGATGGTTGGGGTGATGACCCCCCTCTGGCAGGGCTGACATGCCACAGCAGGGACCCCTGCTCTAATGTCACCTCCCTACCCTGTGGCCAGCCCCCCTCCCCCATGCCCCACTCCCCATCCCACAGCCAGCCCTGCCCCCTGTGTCCCCCTCCTTGCTGTGTGTCACCAATGCTGTCCCCTCCTCTGCCCCACAGCCCCACCGCAGCCACATCACTTGGCCCCAGCCTTGTGTTTCATGTCCCCAGGACTGTCCCCCATCTTCCCAGCCTTGTCCTGTGTCTCCAACCTTGTGCCCTGTGTCCCCAGCCCTGTGTTCTGAGTCCCCAGCCTTGTGTCTTGTGTCCCTGGGACTGTGTCCATCTCCCCAGTCTTGTGTCTTGTGTCCCCAGCCTTGTGTCCCGTGTCCCCAGCTCCAAATTGTGCCTCCTGTCACCCATATCCCATGCCCGTGGCCCCGTGCCCCATGTTCCCATGTCCCTGTGTGCTGTGTCCCATGTTCCCAGCCCTGTGTGCTGTATCCCTAACCCCATATCCCCAGCCCCATGTCCTGTGTCCCAGGCTGTCCCCCATGTCCCTAGCCCCCTGCCTCATGTCCCCAGCCCCGCACTGTGCATCCCATCTCCTACATCCCATATCCCCAGCCTTGCGCTTTGTAATCCCAACCCTGTGTCCCATGTCCCCAGCCCCGTGTCCCGTGTCCCATATCCCTGGAGTTGTGTCCCATGTCCCCAGCCCCGTGTCCCATCACCCCAGCCTTCTGTCCCGTGTCCCTAGCCCCGTGTCCCGTGTCCCCAGCCCCGTGTCCCATCACCCCAGCCTTCTGTCCCGTGTCCCTAGCCCCGTGTCCCATGTCCCCAGCCCTGTGTCCCATCACCCCAGCCTTCCATCCCGTGTCCCCAGCCCTGCATCGGGTGTCCCATCTCCCGTGTCCCTAAGCCCCGTGTCCCGAGCCCTCTTCCCCTCCCCTCCCCTCCCCTCCCGGTCCCGCACCCCTCCATCACCCCCCGCGCCCCCCGGGTCCCCTCCCGCCGCCTCCGCCCCGGCCCTCCCCCGGCCCCCTTCGCCCCGCCCCGGCCCCCCCGCCGCCCCGCCGCCGTCCAGCCCTTCAGCACCGCCCGCCCCGGACGCGGCTGCCGCCGGCGGGACGAGGAGCCTGCCCGGACGCACCATGAACAGCCTCCCCGCCGACCGGGAGGGCGGCCCCGCCGACACCGGCCTGCCCGAGGAGGAGGTAGCGGGGGGAGAGGGGAGGTTCGGGGGGGGGGGACACACTCCGCCGCGGAAAGAGGGTAGGGAGGGTCCGGCATCCCCCTCCCCACCCGCGGTCCCTGGGTGGGGGGCCGCGCCCCGCCACTGCCCACGCACCCTACGCGGGGGGGAGGCAGTGTCCGCGACGGGGAGGGGGGGGGTTCCCGCCGGCTTCCGCGGGGCCGGGGGTGCTGCGGAGGCGAGGGCGGGGGGGCGGAAAACGAATGGCGGGCAGCACATCCTCCGCTCCCGGGACATCCCACCGCATTCCCCCGGCTCTCCCCGCAAACACCCCTCCGCCTCCCCGGGGGAGACCTGCGGGCGCGGGGGACCGTGTGTATGTCCCCCCCACCGTGGCGGTGTGTGGGAGGCAAAGCAGCCTCACCGCCCCCCTCTCCCTCCCCGGGGCCAGTGCTTGTCGCTGCCGGGGTGGTTTTCGGGGTGCCGGTGGTGGGTACCGTGGGGCCCGGCGGGCTTCGCCTTCCTTTTCCTGTGGGTCTCGCCCCAAAGATGGACGAAAGGCTGTCCTCCCCACGGGAGGCACACCCCACGCCCTGCCACGGGGACGGCAGCGGGGTTTTCTCCCTCCCAACCGTGAAGTTCCTGGGCTTGCCCATGACCTTGAGATGGGAATTTGGACTTTGGGAGGGTGAGGGCAGGCAGATAGGATCTCTTCCTCGCCTTTCACCTGCCGGGCTGCTCCGGCGTGTCCCCGCCGGCTTTTCCGTCGGGTCGAGAGGTAACGCGGGGATGCACCACAGATCTACTCACCTGCTGTTTCACCTACCTCAATTTTTGTATTCCAGAGACAGCTCTGGCCTGAAACTTCCTAAAGTTTCCCAAAGCACCCCGATAATGGGAATTTTTTCCACCAGCGGCCCCACCGGGTGCAGGGCAAACGATGCTGCTGGGTCCTTGTGGGTGACGTCATGGTGTGGCTCGGAGGTGGGAGACATCCAGTGAGGCCTGTTGCCTTTCCCAAGACTGTGGCATGTGCCATGCTGGGGAAGGGTAGCCCTTCCTCAGCTCCTGGCCCTTGGGGACCCCCTGACCTTGCCACGCAGCCCTGTCCAGGGGGATGCTGGACATGAGGAGTCCCTGGAGGGGACGGCGGTGAGGTGCCAGTGTCCCCTGCTATGTCGGGGACGTGTTTAGGAGGGTGATGGCCACTCGTGCTTGCCAGCCAGGCTCCTCTGGTGCCAGGCAGGTATTTTTCACCGCACGAGTTTTTCCCGGCCCTGGCTGGAGGAGCCAGTGCTGTCGAGTATTTGTTTAAGCACAGGGCAAGGGGGTTGCCCAGCTACTGCGCCTTCCAAACCTCTTCCCTCCCTGGGGCTTGCCTTCCAGCCTCGTCTCCCCCCCCCTCAAACACAAAAAAGAGGGAGAAGCAGCATTTGTCCTGGACAGGTTGAGGGTGTTGTGAGGTGGGACAAGCCCCTGCCTCCTCCCCGGGCTGGCAGGAGTCCCGCTGCCGGCTCCCTGCCTCCCCATCCCTCTCACCTCCCCCCCTGGGAGAGACCCCCCTGGTGCAGGGGAGCTTTGGGCTGGGGTGGGGGGGTTCCCCACGGAGGAGCCTGGCAGGGGGACCAGAATGATTTGGAAAGGAGGTCACGTCACTCTGGCCGGGCGAGAACGGCATGTAAAAGGCTCGAGGGAGGCCTTATTTGGTAGCGGAGCAGCTCCAGAGAGCCCAGCTCGTGGCCCTGGTCCCCATCCCATGCCAGATCCCTCATCCCAGGAGATCGAGGCGTGGGGAGGGGACCCCAGGGATGGTTTCTGGGGGCGAAGGCGCCCAGCGGGCGGACAAGCTTTGCCGCTGTGGCCCTTGCATCGCATCCCCCCGTGCTCCCGCTTCCTTTCCTCCTTGGAGCGTGGGGCCGGGAGGGTTTGGGAGCAAACCCCGGGCGGGGACGCGGGTTTGCTCTGTTGCAATCCCTCATCTGCTCCCTTGGCTTCTCCCTGCCTTTTCCTTCACCGCTTCCTGGTTCCAGCCCCGGCAGCTCCCGCCTCGCTCTTCCCCGAAGGGCAGCTCCTCTCCTCCCGTCCCCCGACGGACCTTCGGCCGCCGGGACGGAGCCGCGGCTGCGGGTGGCGGGGGAGGGAGGGGAGGAGGGGGGGTGTTGAGACCGGTCCTCCCCTCCCGCATCGACCGGTCCTCCCCTCCCGCATCCCGGGGGCGGAGGAGCCGGCGTCCCTCCGCCTCAGCCTTGTTTATGCCGGGGAGTTTTGTGGCTCGATGGCGTGCGTATACACAGCGCCCGGGAACCTAAACCCCGCCGAGGAGGAGGAGGAGGCTCCATTAGCGGGAGAGAGTATTTACACAAGGAGTAATCCCCGCGGGGGCTGGAATGCACGCCTGCACCCCGCTTTGCTGGGGGGGGGGAAGCGAGGGGGTGGGGGGAAGGCTTCCCCCCCCCCCCCCCGCCCCCGTTTCACGGCTGGGTGGCAGCCCCGTGTGCCATCGCCCTCCCGCTCCCACCGGGCTCCGGTGCCTCCCCGGCGGCGGGCAGCCAAGCGGCTAATCGGCTGGTGGAGAATTAAAGGTGGCGGGACCGGGGAGCTAGGGGTGAAGGAGGCGATTAAATGCCTCGTGAATGAATCACCCCGCACGCCTCCCGCCTCTCCCCGCCGGCCCCCGGCCTGTTAACGTTTACCGGGGGTGGTTTGGGCAGGGGCAGGGGAGTGTGACCTGGGGGAGGGGGGGGGGCGGTGCGGGGGGGGGGAGGCTGGTAGTCTGATGGGGGGGTCTCAAGGCAGGAGAACACCTCCCCGGTGCCTGATTACCTTCGGGAGACAAACCCGGCTTGTGGCTTCATGTGAGGAAGAGGAGGAGGAAGGCTGCTGGTGCTCTGCTATTGACCTTTCCATGCTGGCATGATTCTTGAGCCGTGGTTTGGAGACCCCACCCCACCCATCTCTTGGCCCAGGTCCCCGCCTCTCCTTGTGTGTCCCCAGCCCTCACCATCCCAGTAACCCCCACACCACCAGCCCCCCCAGACCCTCTCCAGCCTCCCTTAAACTAGCCCCAGATGAGACATGGTATTTCAGGGACAGCAGAAGGTGATGGTGGGACACAGAGGAGCAGAGGTGAGAGTGACAGGCCAGAAGTGGGATGGAGGTGACTTCCTAGGGAGAGAAGAGCAGTGGAGGCTAGGAGAAGGCTTTCTGCAGGGACAGTAAAAGCCAGGAGGGGATAAACCAGGAGTGAGGTGGTGGAGGTGAGATCCAGCAGCCCTGGCAAATCTGGAAGCTGTGGGCTGCAGTGGCAGGAGGACTATGGAAAAGGGACTTTGTGTGCAGGCCCATAGCTGTCATCCCCACTGAAGGAAATCGAGGTGGTGGTCACCTGTGAAGTCCTGCACCCACGGTGATTTCCTGGAGCAAACATCGGCACTTCTGACCTGGAAGAAACCCTTGTTTTCACCCCAAATTGTAACAAGAAGGAGAGATGGAAATATGCTCCACCAAGAAGAAACTCTGAAGAATTCTGAGAAACTGAAACAAAACAGCTCAGGCTGTCCTAAATGGGAGGTGTCCGGGCTGTGGGAATCCCACCACCATGCTCCAGCGCCCCAGATCTGGCCCCATCCCACAAGACTCCCGGGAGCACGTGTCTCGCCTGAGCCACCTCTGAGAAGGGATCATTTTTCCCTGTGGAAGAGCATATACCTGCTTGCTGGCTGACAATTTCTCTAAAAAGGTGGTGTTTTTTGTTTTCCCCCTGCCTTGGGGGCAGGATTTTGCCCTGGGAGCATTCCTGGTAGAGGATGGAGGCTGAGCCCCTGGGATCTCCCGGCACAGGAAAGCCTGGAGCAGCTCCCTGCGGGCTGAAGCTCCTCTTCCATTTAAGGGCAGGAGTAATATTTCCGCCTAAAATCTTTCCCTTGGCAGCAGGATATCCGTCCAGCCTGCTGGGAATTATCTCTGAGGACGCTCCCTTTCGCTGCCAGACCCACCTCGTTTTAATGCAGCCTGAACCCTCCCACCTGCTTCTTACCCAGCCCAGCAAAAAGACGCTGTTTATGTAGGACCTACTCAAACATCCCTTTGGCTGGCCGTGCCAGTGTCCCAGCACCCTTTTGAGGGGTGCAGATGAGGAGCACCCATCACTTTGTATGCCCCCTCTCCCCCCCACCCCCCCCCCAGCCCCCAGACGTCCTTTTGAGGCTGGGAACCAGCTGGGGGATCCTTTGGAGCCCTTCTCCCTCTCCCGCTCGCCGCTGTATGGTTTTACGGTTTAAAACTTGGCCGACCCGCGTTTGAACTTTCAAAGAAAACAAGTCATTACCGAAGAGAAGGCCTTCCTTTGCGAGGAGGCCAAATTTCGAATTTCGGAGCATTTTTTCAGGGTCTTTTATCTCTCCCATCTCTCTGCCGGGCAGCTATGGGGCTGAACGGTCCATCCATCCAGGCTCAGAGGGGTTTGAATTTCAGGGAGGCGGCAAATTGGCGGCGGGTTCTCCCCTGGAGCCGCCTCCTCTGGTGTTTCACACAGCTCCCTGGGGAGAGGAGAGGTGGGAAGCAGTGTGCCAGCGAGGACCACAGGCTCAAGAGATGATGGAGACAGGGGGGACCAGGCAGGGATGCTCAGCCTCCTCGGGAGGCAAACCCAGCTGGAAGGGTGGATGTCTCCCGGATAGCAGCTGCTTTTAGGTGGAGTTGTCTGAGGGGGAATATTTTTTTCCTTAGGAAAAGATAGATTTGCCTCCTTTGCATTGAATTTCACAGACACGAGGGGAGCTCCTCCAGATGAATCCCTCCCCAGCCCTCATGGGGAGAAATTCTGGCAGTGCCTTCAGGTGCAGTATTGAACACCTTGGGATGCTCCATCACCCTCTCATCTCAAAAGACAGGCAGAAAGCTGGTGGGAGTCCACCAAGGCGCCTTGGAGAGGGCTTCCATTCCATCGTGGACTGTCCCAATAGGGGGATCAGTCTACTGGGTTGTGCCTACCTGCAGCCCTGGATCAGGAAGGGGTGAGGATGTGCCTGTGCAGAATCCCGTCCAGCCTGGAGCTCTCAGCATCCCTCTGGGAAAGACCGTGAGCATCCTTTGCTGGCCTTTCCATTCCCTTCAAGCGTGGGACGGCCGTACTTTCCTTGCTGGCTTGTTTTCTGGCAGCCCCTGAGCACCCAGCGATGGGTAC
The DNA here is from genome assembly GCA_026546715.1 of Gallinago undulata. Lineage (NCBI taxonomy): Eukaryota > Metazoa > Chordata > Aves > Charadriiformes > Scolopacidae > Gallinago > Gallinago undulata. The sequence continues at coordinate 3,319,511 of JAOTQQ010000032.1, forward strand.
CAGCAGCTGGGTACCAGCAGCTGTGGGTATCAGTGGGTATCGCCGGGGCTGTTGACACAAGGGCTATATGCAGACAGCCCCCAGTACCTTTTGTTATTTAATAGATATGGGTCAGCCAGAGGTTTTGTTACACAAAGCAGGAATGTTTGCTGCTCCCAGGCTTGGAGATGGGGTAGATAGCTTATCTGCAAGAGAAAGAAGAAATGTCAGCAGAAGAATAGGCCTGGGCTGGCTGTTTCTGGCTCTTTTGCATGTCTGTGTCCCAGGGAACGGAGCGGGAAAAAATAAAATAATAAGAAAAAATAAAATAATAATAAAAAAATAATCGAGGTTTTCCCCTCCTACAGCCCAAATCTGGCAGCTTGGCACCCAGTGTGGGTGACCTTGGTCTAACCCCTCCAGACCACCTCTTACAAGGCATTTGGGTGCCTGAAAAAATAAGCTACAGCCATCAAATCCTCCAGATTAACTTCCCGTTATGATGCTACAGGAGCAGCAGGAGCGGGGCTGGCTCACAAGCAAGCCCAGAGCCGAGGGGGACAGCAAGGCAGGGATCCCACCTCGATGGGCTCTATCCTCAGGTGCCCCAGCAAGAGCAGAGCTGGTGGGTGATGGCAGCCAGGGTCCCTTGTGGGCAGGAGGCACAGGGAGGCAGCAGGGCTGAGACCCAGCATGTTCTGAGCTTAAATACAGCCCCGGGGCGGTGGGCAGGGTGTGTGGATGGGGGGGGTCCAGGTGGGGTTGGTTGAGGCCATCATCAGCCCCAGGCTCCTGCAGGCCATCAGCCACCAAAGGGTTTGGATGAGATTTTGGGGATGAGGAGAGGGACTGGCAGCAGGTCCAGCTGTTGGTCTCCTGCCCCACATCGCTCCCCAGGTTACAAATTGATTGTAAAGTAAAACCATCCTGGCACAGGTCTTGCCCAGGTGGGGTTTGCCCATCCCTGGGGAGCCCTACATCCCCCCTTGGGGCCAGTGGAAGCCGGGTTTCTGTGGGATGCCCTGGCTTTGAGGATGCTGCCCATGGCAAACATTACGTCCAGCCAAAAAGAGTAAAAGACCCTTAAAAGGTGGCTTCTGCAAATACGGGACAGGCTGCTTAAAAACAGCCCCATCCAAACCAGGGCCATTCCTCCAGGAGAAAGCTGGAGTTTGATTCTTCTGGTGTTTAATGAGCTGCTGCAACTAAATAGAGACAATAGGCATTGTCTGCAGACCAAGGGCTCTGCTGGGGATGCCAGGAGTGATCCTTTTTGCCAGACAAGGGTAGGAAGGCACTGGGATACTGGCAGTCTTTTCAATGTGGAGAGCACTCAGTCTGGTGAGGACGGGTCTCAGTTACCTTCCCACGGTGTCTTCACAGCTTGCTCCACGGTCCCCTGAAGGATAGGGACTCCCCAAAATGCTGCATCCCCCATGTGTGGCTTAAGGCTTTTGGCTGCTCATGAGGTTCCCCTCGGGCTGGCATTGTCCCTCTGGTGCCACCATCTAAGGTGTGGGGCATCCCTAAGTCTGGGATGAGTGAAGGTCGCCAGGAACCTCCTTTCTTCTTTTCCAGGTGAGGACACTCTTTGTCAGTGGGTTGCCTCTGGACATCAAGCCCCGGGAACTTTACCTGCTCTTCAGGCCCTTTAAGGTACCAGACTGGGGAGGGGAGAGTGGGCCTGGCCCCCTGCCCCATTCCAGTGGCCTTACCAACCTTGGTGGGATCTAGGAGCCCGCTGGTTTCCCCTAAAAAAGTTTAATTTGGTCATTTTGTTCATGGAAACAAATTTCTGCCCCTTTTTACTCCCAATAGGAAAATGGCATGGGGCACTTTGATTGCCCAGGGGTTTTAATTGCATGTTGAGTTGTGCCCCATTTAGCAGCAGAAGAGCACTGGCTGCAAACCTCTCTGGTCCCTTCACCCTGCCAGACCTGCAGCCCAGACACCGGCTCTTTTCAACCACGAAGGATAATATTACCAGATGTCCAGCATCCCTACAAAAACCCAGCGGCAGCAGGTCCCTGCACTGGGACGGGGACCCACCCCCCGCCTCGATGCTCCCCAAGCTGTGGGGCTGCTGGGTGATGGATGCAGCTGCTCTCCCTCTGCAAGGGGCAGCTGAATTGCAGGAATCTCCACCAAACACCCTTTTTTTTTGGACTTCTTTTTCTTGCAGGGGTACGAAGGCTCTCTCATCAAACTCACCTCCAAGCAGGTAGGAGCTGCTCAAAATGGGGCAAGCGTCCCACGCCACGCTCCCACCCTCCCCTGTCACTGCCGGTCCCCAAGGCAGGGACGGGTTCCTCTTTGCTCCCCGCCAGCCTGTCTGATGGTGCCTCCTCTCCTTCCTCTGCAGCCCGTGGGCTTCGTCAGCTTCGACAGCCGCTCTGAGGCGGAGGCAGCCAAGAATGCCCTGAACGTGAGTGAGCCTGGCTGCTCTGTTCTTTCGGGATTTATTCCCTGCTTTGTTTCCCTGTCCCCAGGTTCTCTCCCAATTCCTCCATCCCAGGGAGGTGCTAGCCCCACCACCACCGCGTCCCTATCCCTCCAGTCGGTCCCCATCTGCATCCTTCCTCTTGGGGGGCTGCATCCCTCTTGCCTTTCCCGGGCCATCCGGGAGGGTTTGACCCTCAGGGTTAGAGCCTTAGATAGGAGTTGGTGAGAGAGGCCTTTCCCAGCCTCTCCTGTTTCTTCAGCAGGAAAACCCCCAGCTAAAGCTGCAAAAGAAAAAGCAGATATCACTCTCCTTTAGCAGCTCCCTCCTACCTCTGCAGAGTGAACCTCCTGAAAACAGTCACGCGGAGAACCGCGTGGAGACAGTTCTCTAGTTCCTCCCCGGGTTTTGGTTGGGTTTTGTTTGATTTTCTTTTTAATTGTCTTCATTTTAAATGTAAAACTTTTTTCCTTTCTGGCTCCGCTAATCCCTCTGGATAAGCGCTGGGCCGCGCGGGATGCCGACTGCCAAATATGGTGCCGATGCTAAAGATGCCAGAGGAATGCGAGCCGCCTCGGGGCCCGGCAAATTAGCTCATTTCAAGGCTGGAAGCTGAAAAAAAAAAACCAAAACGCTAAAAAATAACTAATTGGGAGTTATTTTTGCTGTGGGGCTGGCACACGGTGCGGCTCGCCCACCCGCCGTGCCTCCTTCCCTCCCGCAGGGCATCCGCTTCGACCCCGAGATCCCCCAGACGCTGCGGCTGGAGTTTGCCAAGGCGAACACCAAGATGGCCAAGAGCAAGCTGGTGGGCACCCCCAACCCCAGCACGCCCCTCCCCACCGCCGTACCTCAGTTCATCGCCCGGGAGCCCTGTAAGTACCGGCCCTGGCTCTCCCGAGGGACCCCCACGCAGCCCCCCCTGACCTGCCAGCATGGCAGGGCCAGCAGGTTTTTGGGGTGGCAGGCGCCGGGGGTTGGCCCCCTCCTCATTTCCCTGGGGAAAAGGCTGTATTCAGGCAATGAGATGTTGCACAGAGATTCCGAGTGGATGTGGTGGTGCCGGCCCCCCCGTGGGGGATGCCGGGGGAGCAGGGATGTGGCAGCATCCATTCCCCATCACCACTCCCCACCGCTGGTGTGGAGCGCCAGGTCCAACTGGAAGCAGGAGCGCCGGCTTGGCTGCAAGCAAAGTGGCACATGCCCAGCTGGTGGCCAGTGGTCCCCAAAGGCAGCCGGAGGGGAGTCAGGGGCAGGTGACAGACGGCTCAGCAGGACACACGGGAGCAGGATGGGCCGGCGGTGCTGCTGGCCGTGGCGTGGCGGGGGCCATTGACTCTCCTTCTTCTTCTCTTGCAGATGAGCTCACAGTGCCTGCACTTTACCCCAGTAGCCCTGAAGTGTGGGGGCCGTACCCTCTGTACCCAGCGGAGTTAGCACCTGCTCTACCTCCTCCTGCTTTCACCTACCCCGCTTCGCTGCACGCCCAGGTAATTCAGACCCATCCGCCACCCACTGCGCTCACCCTCCTGCCCCGTCCTCCCCCCCAGAGACCCCCTTCCCCTCCGCTAACCTCCGCCCAGCTAACAGGCACTCACTCCCCCACCGCCCCGAGATGCAGGGATGGCACCCAGCCCCGGCTGAGAGCTGGCAGCACCGCCTGCCTCTCCCCAGACACCTCTCTCTGCCTTCCTACCTTTGCTCTCGCCCGCGCCGGGGGGGGAGGGAGGGATGGGGGATGCCAGGGATGGACCATCCCCATCGCTCCCGGCACCAAAAGACCCGGCAAGAGTGGGGGGGGTCCCTTGGGCCGCCCCCTCGAGCACGGCTGGGATGCAGCTCGCCACCAGACGCGGGGTGTGAAGGGAGATGACGCCGATGGGGAGGAGGGGGCAAGCGAAGCGCCAATGGAGGAACCCATCTTTTATTGACAAGGCGCTCTCCCGTCACAAGCGCTTTCCCGCTGGCTCCCACCCGCCGGTGGCTGCTGATGGCAGCACCACGCCGTTAAAAATTAACCACCTGCCCCGGGAGAGGAGCGGGGAAAAGAAGAGAAGAGATGAAGGCGGTGGAGGGTTTCTCTGCAGTGCCAGCCCTCGGGATGTTTGAGGGATGCCGGGAAGAGACCCCCTGCTGTGGGGAGGGAAGGGACAGCTGCTTCCCCAGCAGCCGCGCCGGACATCATCCCATCCCGGCTTTTCGCTCCTCGCTGCCGGCTCCGGCTTGGCGGAGAGCAGGAGGAAATGAGCGCCCGGAAAACAGATTTGCTGGATAAGCTGCATCCGAAAGGCTTTTGGCTCAGGCTCGCTGGGACCGAGCTGGGTTATCCGGAGCCACCATCACTGAGAGCCGGAGGCAGCTGGGGGCTGGTTTGGGCAGGAGGGCGAGGAAAAGTGTTCGGCGTCGAAACCAGCCATAGCCTTTGGATGAAACACCAGCTTTTCGGGCCCTGCTGGTGATAGGAAGAGCAGCAGTAAATATTATTGCAGCTACGTACTTGCCTTGTCAAATAGCGGCTAACAGGCAGCACCTGCGTGGCTCGGGAGGCCGGGGAAATGGCCAGCGAAGGGAACGGAGGCTGAAGGAGGAATCCCCGTCAAGACCCAGGCTGAGACCTGATGTGAGGTGCTGTGAGAAGAAGTATTACCCGCTGTGGTTATAGAGCAGGCACGGTGGGGAGGATGGTGCTGACACCTTCCCCTGGGTGCTGTGGTGAAGCAGGCAGGGCTGGGGGCTGCAGCCTGTCCCCATCCCTGTCCCCATCCTCCTGTGTGGCTGCCGGTGTCAGTGGGGGGCGTTGGAGAGGGGTGCCACCACCCAAACCTGGGCTGCTCGCTGCAGGGGGGCCTCCCCGGCTGTGTCCAGAGAGCGGTGGGATGGGGAAGCTCAGGATGGTGGGGACAATGTGGCATTATCTGGCGGAGCACCAAGCCACCGGGTTTTGGCGTCTGATGTTTCCCCCCCTGCTCTGTCTCCTGCGGGTTTTGCAGGTGTGGGGAGGGGATAAGGGCACCTCCTGTTTGGTGGGACCGTGGTGCTACTGTCCTGTTCCAGCTTGGTCCTGCTGCAGGCAGCGATGCTGGGGGCCGAGCGTTCCTGTCCAAACCAGAGCTGGGACGGATGGCTTGTTTTGACCCTGGCTCCTGACAGGGTTGGTGGCCACCAAACCTCTCATCCTCTGTCTGTCCCTCTTCTCTTTACAGATGCGCTGGCTCCCTCCCTCCGAGGCTGGTTCTCAGGGCTGGAAGTCCCGTCAGTTCTGCTGAATGCCGGGTGAGTGCCACCTCCCTGCTCCCCTCCTCCTGCGCCAGCCTGCTGGGCTGGGGGCCACTTCCACCCTCACCCTGAGCTTCTCGGGCTCTGCGGCAGCTCAAGGGTGGCCAGATCCTATGCCCGCACTGGTGATCCTATGCGGCCACTTTCCAGCAGGCAATGTGGGTTCAGGTGCCCTCCTTACCCCCAGGAAGGGGAGGTCTCTGCCACTGTCCACCCCAATGCTCTCCCAAATATCCCGGGGCAGGATGGAAAGGCTGGTCCGTGGCTGCCCATGCTGTTGCAGTGAGGCCACCTGGCTGAAGGCAACCTCCGAGGCCTCAGCGCAACGCAAACATCTCATTAAACCTTAATGAGAACTCTCCAAAGGGGAGGCACGGTGTTACCAAGTGCCCCGTTGCCCTGCAGGGGGTGGGGTGGGGCTGCTTCGATTAACACCTGGGATGTCTTCAGACAGAAAAAGCCTTGCAAGATAGACTCTGCAAATAACACAGCCTTCTGTGGATAAATAAACAATGGGGATTCAAACGGAAGAGGGGAAAGAAACATGGCTTGGCCCGTGATCCCAGCCTGTCCCGACCACCCCAGCTGCTGATGCCTGCCGGGAAGCTCCTGTGGAGAAACCCCAGAGGGTCCAAGAAGGTGGCAAGGCTCCGGTATTGGCTGCCCGTGCCACCACTCTGCCCACCCACCCGGGACCCGCAGCCCTGCGTCATGGCCACGAGGCTCACTCACCCGGGGAGGGCAGGAGGATGGGCTGTGGCTGCAGCCGACCCGAGACTTGGACCCACAAAGTATTTATTGGCTATTTTAGGCCCAGCAGATAAAAATAGGGAGCAATGAGGCTTTGGGAACCAGCGGTTCTTCCAAAATATGGAACGTGCCAATGTTTCCAGCTAAAATGTAAGCAGAGCCATATTTGGGAAGGGGAGATGAGTGAATCCCTTGGATCAGCTCCACCTGCCTGCAGCAACCCTGGTAGCCACAATGGGTGGGGTGAGAATAGAGGGTCGGGGACATCCTGGCTCCCCTCCAGGCTCCTCCAGCCGGGAAGGGCCACGGCACAGCCCAGTGAAGGGTTTTGCTGCCACCCTGGCTCTCCCGACTGCATCGTCCCCATGTTTGCCACATGGAACCCATCAGGGCAGTGCTGAGTTGCAAAGTGTCCCCTTAGGAAGCACCAAACCTGGCCACCACAAATTAACCTCTCCCTGAGCACACCAACCTCAGCCCCTGTCAGCGCCCCTAAACCTCTGCTGTGTCCTCTTGCAGGTCTCAGGTGTGTGATGGTGGCCTACAGTCAGTCTTGTGGGTATTAATGGAGTCTTCCAAGGCGGCTACTGGGTTGGCGTGCTCTCCGCAGAACCACAGTGTGCTGGTAAGGCTGCAGCACGGTGCCAGGCTGCACGAGGGGGATGTGGCTGCTTTAGGGAGGGAGTAGAGGGGCGAGGAAAGACAACGCAATGTGCCCAAGGAAATGGGCAGCGAGGCGGATGAGTCCCCGGGGTTGATCCCTGCAGGGCGGCATGGCTGCTCCCGCTGTGGCGCGGTGCCTCCAGCGCTGCTCTGCCATTCCCGCGTTTATCGTCGTTATCTGGGGCGAGAGTTTCGAGAGCCGAGGAATGCCTCTCGGCTTTGAATTACCCCCGGTAATCTCATCTCCCTGCCGTCCTCGCTTCCTGCCTTGGATCAACACAGACTGAATTCCTCTTAAGTGCAAAATTCAACTCAAAACTTAACTCTCAGCTTCCCAGCCGCCGCCTCCTCAAGTTAAAACCCCAGGGGCTACAGCCACTGGGAGGAGCAAACTGGGACCAGTGGTGTCCTTCCCCTCTGCCTGGCCAACCGATCCTGGGGTGCCGACAGCCCCGGCTCTCCCCGCAGGCATTTCCCACCTTGCCCTTCCCTGGTTTAAACAACTGTCCTTGGAGCATGGGCTGCTCCTTTCCTCACCCCATTTCCAAAACAAGCCTCCCTCTCCCGCGGGCTGCGGTGGGAGCTTCCCCGCAAAGGAGAAAGATAAACCACAGCGCCTTTTCTGCTTTGCCTCAGCCCAAGATTGTGGCTGTTTGCTTTTTTCTTATTTTTAACACCTCTCTCTGTTGTTGCAGGCTTGAAAAATAAAAAAAAAACCTCACACAAGTTTGGATTCCTCCAAGACTTTCCCACAGCCTCTATCACACATCTGCTCTCCTAGAAGAAAAACGAAAAGCATACCTAGTAATAATATTTTCCTCTTTTACACTGTATATTTGTAAGAAAGAGTGTGTTACTTCTGAAAGCATGGTTTGACAGGCATTGCTGTAGTGTTTGAAAAGTCTTTTCAAACAGAACCATAGGAAAGCAGACTACAAAAAAAAAAAAAAAAAGCAAAATGAGAGCAAGTATTTTTGTACCAAACCTCCTAAATAGGACAATCTTACACTGGGTCGGACCACAGGTTTTGTGCTTGACTTTCGAATGCGTGTAATTAAGAATGTCTATCCCCCCCTGCCCTGTCAGCTACATGTCGAAGGCATGATGTTCACGTGCGTGTGGATGTCGAGATGCATGATTCGGGTTTGTAGGAATTGTGCTTCCCTCTGGCACAGGAACTGTGCTCTGGCTGTGTCGGCAAGACGTCTGCGGACATGTACAGTATTACCATTTTCTTCCCAGTTGTACCAAACGACAACAAGGCAAGACAATCAGATACTTTCTTATGGTGATTTTTTTTACCTTAGGGCTATGTTAATAGCTTGCTGTGCAAAGCTTCGGCATGGTACAACGGCTCCGATCAGGGATGGGCAGAGACAGCCCACACATGTAGCAAGGTGACAATTTGCCTCCTCCTCCTCCTGCCATGACTGCTTGAAGTTGTTATGGGCAACGTAAACTGCTGTAATGAGAAAAAAAAACACAAAAAAACCCCAACCAAGCCCTCGGTTCACCAGCTTACTTGAGGTTGGGCACAAGTCCTGAGCGAGCCGAGGGGCTTAGACACGTGCCTACTGTTACACCAAAGCGCTGGGCTGAACTGGGGTTTTAGTGTCAATGTTATGCTGGTCCGGCAGCTCGCTGTGTATAACTTCCATGTTTCCACGTGCAAAGACAAGAAGGGAGACTGCTAACACCCTTGGGTCAGTATCTGTAGCCTTTACAGAGATAGCGTACCAGCAAACAGACCGCTTGACTTTACTAGTCTTTCCTTCTCCTTGCTCCAGGAGGAATTTGGAAAAAGAAAGAACAAAGCAAACCAAACCAAAACCTCAAAGAGATTTCAGTTTCTTGCAAAAGGAGGTGCAAAACTTCTCCTTCCATTGCCTTTCCCCCCTGCCCCATCTCTGCCACAGAGTGCACCGAGCTCAGCTGCTGCCTGGCCTTCGCCGTGGCTGGTTTCCCAGCTGCACTGAAGACATAGGGTGCCTGTGGCCTTGTTAAACACCATAACCTTTTTCTTCCTCCTTCCTTTTGTTCCGTGGGTGGGCCACAAGAAGACAGCTGAGATTTCGGCCGCTGGAGCCAGGGTGGGGCGAGGGGTGACATGGTGCAGTGGGAAACTGACCCCTTGGGGTCTGCTGTAAAAAGCAAGATTGATAAAGGCGACGCGAGAAGAAATCAATTCCAAGACAAACTGAGCGGCTCTAAGAGGAACGATACCAGCGTTTCCAAGCGACGGACTAACTCTTTTAGCAAACTATTTCCTGTACTTTGTCTTGTGGAGAGGAGAGAAGCTTCCACATTGTCTACTCCGCTTTTGGAAATATGTTTAAAGGTACTTTTCTATTGTGATTTTTTAAAAATAAAACCAGTGATTATTATAAGTTATGCGCAGAGCGTCATCGTGTGCTGTGTATCTGGTTAGGAACAGGGGGAAGGATCCTAACCCGCCCTTTGGGGCCTCAGGGAACGGCAGCCTCCTTCCTCCCTCGGGGTATTTGAAGGCAACGCTCCTGAGGGACATGATTTTTCAGGGCAGATACCTGATTTTTTGGGGCAGATACCATTGTCCCACTCGGCTTCCTTGGATGTCTAGGAAAGCTCCAAAATCCAGGCTGGAAGGATCAGCAGGCTTTAAAGAAACGACTCCAAGTTTACAAAGATGTTATCGGTTAGTTTTTAAACCTACTAATCTTGGCACTGAGCACAGGAGCTAAGCTGCGATTTTCCATGAGCTCAGCCACAGCAGAGGCAAACGTAACCTAGAGACGAAGGGCCAGATTATTATTTTTTTTAACATGCTGAGATTTTTGAAAAACTCAGTTCATAAGCCCAACCTAGAAATTCTTCCTCCTTCCTCTGCTCCGCCCCCGCCCTGATAAATGTGACCAGTGTCCCCAGGAGCCTCATCCAACAGGCCAGACTCCGAAAACAAAGTACCAGGAACAAGCTCCAACTTAGCTAACGCAGGCCGGAGAATGGTACGTAAAGGATGTTATTAAAGCAGGCTACAAACTCCAGGGCGGAAGAAAAAGGCATGGTGGTGTTACTTGAAACCCCTGGCTGGCCGGGATGAGCTGGGGAGTTAAGCCCTTAATATTGGATGCTAATCCTGCCACGGCCACCACAAGTCACAGCTTTCTTTCCGAGTTGCATTCAGGGGAGAGGTTTCTTGGCAGGCCCAGGGTAGGAAGGGAAGAGAGCAACAAGCTGCGAGCGCAAGGCGAACATACTGCTCAGCCCAACTGCTATTCAGAGCGCAGTAACTGGCCGACACCACCGTCCCAGGCATCCCTTTAGCGAGACACGCAGATGCTTTGGGGAGACAAGTCAACAGCAAACATCCTCCAGCTAAGAAAGCAACGAAACATGCACGCATCCTCCCAGACTTTGCCTGGGCACAGCATCTGCTCCCAGATCTGCCCTGCGAAAGGAAGCGGGGCCTTGCTGAAAATATTTAACTTCTTAAATAATTTCTTTTTTTTTTTTTAATTTCCCTTGTAAACCAAACTGTTTTCAGCTCTGTGCTGATCAGCGTTGCCCTCATCAGTGAGGGGTGGGAGTGGCAAGCTGCTTGCCCAGCCCCAGCGTCTCCTTTGCCTGTGGTGACCTTTCCCCATGCGGCCAGGGGAACATTCCTTCCCTGTGACCACTGGGGCACTTACAGGAAGGCCAGAACTGTTGGCTGACACCAGGAGATTGCAAAACGGGACCAGGGACTCCCAGGCCAGTTCTGGCATCCGATACCAGGGATAAGTCCCAGGGGAAACAAACAGGCAGAGCTGGAAAAAACAAAATGAGAAAATTTCGCACTCTCATTGTTTCCACTTTCCCAAGTCTTTCTCCCCATCCCCCTACCACCAAGGCCAAACTCAGGGAGGGGGGAGTGTGAACGTCTCCCTTGTACGCATCCCTGCATCCCTGTGCAGAGGTTTGCTGCCCTGAGGCTTCCCACTGATGGGCAGCAGGCTGGAAGTGAGGGCGAAGGCAGGGAATGGGCTGGCAAGGTCTGCAGAGGAAAACACAGCGCTAATTCTCCACTTTGGACGGACACAACCAAGTGGTGGTAGTGTGGAAGAGCTGTATCTCCCAGAGGATTGTATGGGGGGACAGGCAGCCTGTGCAGGCAGCGGTGAAGGCAGGGACTAGTGGACGGTGCTGTGGGAATGGAGACGGGCCAGCCAGGGCAGGGAGAGCAAAGGGCAGACAGAGCTGGTGCCAAGGCTGGCCAGCAGCACCCACAGCCTGGACCGGGCTGGGAGGAGGAGCGAGACCAGGACCTGCAGGCCTCCTCGGGAGAGCAGGGGAAAGAAACACAAGGCTGGGAGAGGGAAGATGAGATAGATAGCACTGGGGTTTGGCCAGGCAGCTTTGGAGGCTGAGACACAGGCTGGGAGGGAAGCTGTCGGCTAAGAGCAAAAAGGTGGCCTTGTGAGGACAGCCGGGGCCAGGGTGAGGGGGCAGTGCTCACCATGGATTTGCTCCCCAATTCTTGAAGCTTGGGGAAATGGAGAGGCGTCAGCCAGCAAGTCCCCACACTGCCTGAATGCTGCCAGGCATGGCTGCTCTGTGCTCCCTGCCACCACGAAAAGGCTCCACGTGCCTAGGAAAGCAGGCAGCTAGAGCGTCAGCCATCTCACTGCCCTGGGAAGGACGGGGATAACTGCAGACAGGGGATTGCACAGCCCACCTAAAAGCCTGAAGTTTGCACTGGGGCCGTGCCTGCAGCCCAGAGGCAGGGCAGCCATCCCCCGGCCAGGCAGTGCCTGCACCAGGGAAACCATTCAAGTCAGGGAGATGAGCAGGGTGCCACAGATGTGTGCCCTGCAACTGCGGGTTGGGTTACCCGGAGACCCAGGCTTCAGCCAGCATTTCAACACTGTTATCTGTCTTGCTGCCACGATCAGGCTAGGAACCAAGATGATGGTAGAGCTTAAAAAGCAAAGCTAAGAAATGCCATTAGCAGATCCCTGAAATGCTTCTTCTAAAACACGAGGAAGTCAACCATTAGCAGAATCTGGACTTCATCTCTGTAGTTTCCATAATTAATAACCAGCTCAGGAGGGAATAGAGAATACAGCATAACTGATGGAGGCAGGAGGAAATCACACAAGTACTTCAGGCCTTGGATGTAAGCCCAGAAGTGCAGGTATAGTCAAAAAATTAACTTAATGGAAGGACAACCTCCTGCCTTAACCATCCTTTTCCCCTGTTGTGCTTGCACTTTGCACAACATCCAGTCCATGAGGCTGGTGGAGTCCTACACATGGGTCCCAACCACAGAAGCCGTGATGAGTTTTTGGAGTCATGGCTGTTTTTTTTTCTGGGTTGCTGGGTAACACAGAGGCTGCTGCAGACACCTGCAAACCAAAGCAGCAGAAAGCAAGACAGTGAAAACAAGGAAAACTGCTCTTACAGCAAGCCAGGCAGCATTGAAGAAGTCAGGGCTCAGACCCACAGGGGCATGTGGATAAAAGCAGCCTCATGAGAGGACAGGACTGTTGCCAACAAGAGATCAGGGCAGCCTGGTCTTGTCCAAGCGATGTTTGAAACCTCCCTGGCTGGAGACACTTCCCCACCAGCTTTTATTTTTTCCTAATATCCAAGCCAAACTTCCCACATTCCCCTATTATGTCATCTGCCATGGCTGCCAAGAAGAGTTTGACCACATCATCTTCCTAATTGCCTTTCACATCGCTGTACCCGTGATGATTAGATATGTCCCCAGCCACCTCTTCACCACAATGAGTTGTCCCAGCTCTCCACTCTCCTCCCAGGCCCTCTAGCCCAGGAGACCCAACCAGCCCCTCCGCAGCATCCCTGTACTCCTTTTGAATGGCGGCGGGAGGCCCAAACTGGACAGTTTCTGGGTATAACCTCTCCAGTGCTGAGCAGAGAGCCAAAAGCTTCCCTTGCTCCGTTGGCCCTTGCTGGAGGGGCACAGGCTGCATTCACCTCATTGAGGAAGAGAGCAGCTACAACTACGCAATACCCAGCACGACAGAGAAGCTGCCTTCCTGCAGAGAGCCCTGCTGTGTCCAGACAAACCGTCTCTTCTGTGGAACTGCCACTCTTCCTTATCTGCTTTATGGGGATGTGCCCAGAGAGCCTGTGCAGGACTGACAAGACAGATGTGGTTGGGAACAAACCTACGGAGCCAGAACAACAGAGCAAAGAAGCAGCACAGAAGCAGACTCACTCTCCTCTAGGAGGAGATCAAGCCCCAGACCACCTGGCATTGTGCATTACAGCAAAACGCCGGTCCAGGGTTCACTGCTGGTGCAGTGCTGCCTTGTGCAAGCAGCCCTAGAGCCAGGCTGGGCAGTGCTGTAGCCACGCCAGCTACCTGAGGCAGCCAGGAACACTGTTTTCAGGAGGATGCCTCTCTTGGCAACAACTCAGTGGTGGGCCTGGAAGAACCAGCCATATTCCTGACTTTGCCAGCAGCAGAAAGCCAGTGCCAGCAGATCGGGCACCGAGCTCTCCTCTCCCCTGTGGTTGTTAGTGGTTTGCCTTACCAGTCTTAAGCAGTCAACAGTAAGCACTCAACTTGACTGGACATCCTCCCCCAGATGCAGTAGCTGCCAGAGGCCCCCGAGGCACTAACACACAAAGGAATTTGGGCCTGGTACATTAGCAGCGACCGGAAAGCAAGCAACAAAGCTGGAAATAATGAGATGTCAGTGCCATAGTTGCTTCTAGTCATCTGCAAATGCAGGCCCTCATCATCATCAGGTACTGGGAGCCCAGCTCTCCCTGGTGGCCCTGCACCGCCTGCCCATGCTCATGTGAAGTGACAGCCCTCGCTGGCTACATCCACGTGCGGGGTCTTTATACCGTTTGTCAGGGCTCCCTTGCCTCTCTCTCTTCTGCTCTCTAAAAGCCTGGAATGATCATGATGAATTATAGATCAGCTCTGGTACACACCACCTTATGTCAGTTTTCTCATTCAAGCATACAAAATCCTGCTGTTTTCCATCCCCTTCCAGAATGATCATTGTAACAGAGGAGGAGGTGGAATAACTCTTCAGTTAGAGCAACTTTTAGAAGAGAAGCCAGTAGAGCTCCATGTTTAGGGGTGTGCCCTGGGCTATTCAAGTTGTACCTCAAAAAATCAACAGTGCTTTTATTTGGGGGGTGAGGAGGAACAGATGAAATAAAAGGTCTGGTTCACGTATACAGATACAACGAAGTCCTAATGAGCTCCTCCTGAAGGGCCAGTGCAGGCCCTTATCCCCACAGGCAGGTACGTTGACATTGCTAAAGGATGCCCTGCGAGGATACCTTTCCAGAAACAAAACCTAGACCAGCAATGCCTGGCTAGAGAGGAAGAGCTATCAGAGATATAACCTGGCTTACTCCACCAGCTCCCTCCTCCTCCAGTTTCATCACAGGGGAATTGGCACACCTCCCTCCCACCAAGAAGAACTAGAGTAATATCAAGGGGTAAACAGAAGACTGAGTACACATCTATGGCTGCTTGTAGACCTCAAAAGAGACGTGTTCTCTTGGGAAAAGCTCCAGTGACTGATGTAGATACTGTCCTTGCAGCCACAGGCTCAAGATGGAATTGGGCAAGCAAAAGGATGATGTAGGCAGTCAAAATGTATCTCCGAGAGCTCCCATCATTAAGAAAGAGTGTCCTTCTCCCAGGGACCTGTCTGTATGTCCATCAGCATCACAGGGGGTGGGAGCTGAAGGCCTCTCTGCTCCTGGCTGATATGACAGGGAAAGAGGAGAAGGATGCTGCATCAGAAGAACTGCTCATCAGTGCTTGCATTCCTCCACTGCCCCAGGGAGGTAAGAAAGGCTCAAATGACAGCCCCACCAGAACTGACATACTGAATCCTGGAGCTGAGGGAACAACATCCTTGCTGGACGGTACATGCATGAGTTGACAAGCCTCAGGAGAGTGGAAGAGGCAAGTCCTCATTTTGGCAGGGACAGGTAAAGACCACAGTGAGATGGCTTTGCCAAAGAGCCTTCCTGAAATGCATGAGACGAAGGTGCCTGCCATGGACAAGATGATCATTGTAGGCCCCTTCCAACTGAAACATTCTCTTCTATGTTCTAACTTTGTCAAGGGCAGCCTGAGTCCCCTTATCTTCCTGGTTAGCAGCAGAGACTTCCAGGGAAGGAAGAGGAAAATGGAATAATAGGCAGACAGCCCCCAGGAGAGAGCATGATGCTTCTCAACAGTCCTTTGCACCACCAGACTGAGGGAAGAATAATTTTGCCAAAGAAAGTGGACTGAGGGCATGATGGTTTTGGCCACTGGAAGAACCATCTTGCCAGACACAGAATACATGAGAACACCCTGGAGGAAGATGAAGTAAGTTTAAGTTTTTAACAGCTGTGAAATCTTACACTGAACTTCAGCGAAAAGCCTGATTTGGATATTACGCCGTGAAGAGACTGAAGCAGACTGGAGCGGTATTAAAACACTTTCAGCAGACTCCCTTTGCTATAGTCCGATGTTTTCAAGTTGCACCACTAGATTTTTAAGAGGTCTTGGAAAAAACCCATAAGGACCACTGAGAAAATCTTCAATAGAGAAGCAAAACCCAACTCCTGAAACCCACACAAAAGAGAGGAGCTAATGCTTATTTTCTGAACTTGTTTCTTTCACGACTGCTTGCATATATTCTACATCACTCCTGAAGTGCCAATGTGAGCTTCACTTCAGCTGTTTTTGAGACCGTATCCTAACAAGCTGCAAAACTTATTATGCCCCCTCTGCTAGTAGAGCAGACTTCCTCCAGTAAGAGAAAGCACCTAATCCCATCTTTACAACTGGACATGAACTGCACCATTTTGTTCATTTGAACACTGGAGCCTGATAATGCCAGCACAGTATACAGAGCTGGTAGTCAATTTTCCTCTCTAGCTCTCCTGTTTTTTGACCTAACATATTTTTAATCTTTGAAAGTAGCTGGAGGCATTTTCTTTAGACTCCTCCATTATCTTAATCACTTGAGCATAGAAAAAAAAACAGGTAGCCTACCATACAGTCTGCTTTGCAAGCTTTGGTTCATAGAGAAAGGGTAATATTATTTTGAATGACTGGGAAGTTAAACCATAAAATGCCCCAAAAAGTATGAAAGGCAAATCAGAGCTCTCTAAGAGCTCTGCTTTTGGCTGAGCACCACCACCAAAAAAATCACTGCTCAAAAATGCAGCAGATGGAAGCGAGCCTTTTTTTTTGTTTTTTGTTGAGGGAAGATGACAGAAGAGAGGTGACCAGTTTGGCAAGTGAGCTGCAGGTGCTTTAAGGCAGGGCTGTTATGGAAAACTAAAAAGCTCCAAGAGAAATTGCTTGTGCTGACCTGGAAAATACAGGAAAGAAATACTGTTTCAAAACCAGCTGGAGCAGCATGCTTTTATATATATACTTTTTTTTTAAAAAAAAAAAAAAAGCATGAAAAAATACTTTACAAAAAAAAAAAAAGAAAAGAAGAAACCTCCTACCAGCATTTAGCAACTCTAAACAGGGCTGATGTGCAATGCTGGAAGTATTGTCTGTTTCTCAAAGGAGCAGTCTTTAAAATCAAAAGGATAAATGCTACACTTACACAGGTAGATTTCTCCTCCTGCACTTCCCCAAGCAGACATAACTTGTTCAGTGTGGCAGCAACAAAGCCTTCATTTGTTCATGTGTCCAGATCCAACGACCTCTGCTTTAAGCCCAAATACATCAAGACAACAGCTCACGTGCACGCAGCAGCAATCTGCTGTCGGTGGGATATCGCAGTCACTTACTTTATCTTTGATCCTAACTCTAGAAGAGCAGAGAAACAGCTCCTCTCCCACAGTGCCATGAAAACAATATCAGCATTGATTGACTCTGGTTCAGTACATAAAAATAAGTTATCAAGAGGACATAATTTGGCCACATTCCACATTAGTCTGTACTGCACAGAACATGAGGCATCTACAGGGAGCTTTCATTTAAGGTGGTTCCTTCCCCCTCCCCAACCAAGGATGATAAAAAGATGACAGTGTTAGCCAAGAACAATAAGTCATTGAGAAGACAAAAACATAGCCAAGATTCCTTTACATCCCTGAAAAGGAAAACGCAACAAACACAAAATATGTTGATTCTCTCATTCTTTAAGGAAGCAACACTGGAAACCAGCATTGTAAGTTTATTACTTTAAAAAAAGAAAAGTTTCAGTATTACACTGTCATTTTATTTCCCTCCTGTCCATAGAGCAGAACTGTGCAACACACGTGCATCCACTACAGTGACAAGAAATCCCCAAGGGCAATTTCTGATTAGCATTAGGAAGCTACAGCTGCACTGCCATCCTGCAGCCTGCTGGGAACTTGGGAGAGGGTTTTATTCTGAGTTTGAGCCTCAGATATGAAGTTCAGTGTCCCATGGCAAGGAAGAAGCATACAAACCGTGAGTGTATTTGACTGTGAAACAAACTTGCCTGCAGTGATTTTAGGAAAAAGTTTTCCTGAAAAAGGTAAAACAAATGGTGTATTCAATTCTTCTATAAAGCCCCTTGTAAGTAATTCCAGGTAAATACCCATTAAGCAATGTAAAAGCAGAGTTAAGCACTGAACAGGAACTCCTGCATTACATGCTGAGCACCATTATTACTCTGCCACGAGGCAACTAGTGAGAACCTCTTACTTAAAGACACATTTCCCATTAGCTAATTAAATTAAACACTAAATTTAGTAGTTCATACTTTCTCTTAAACTGACCTGTTTCATCTCGGCAGTTGCTGGGATGGGGGAAACACATCACATTACTATATACAGTCACTCTTTCTGCAAGCAGACACTGAGACCGAGTGGTAAAAAGCCTGTATAAAAACGCATGTTTGCTCCAGAATTCAACCGATCACTGTTTGCCAGGAACGACATCAGAGTAATCTTTTAATACTCCAGCCAAGTGGTCATTGTGAGTCTTAAATCGACGTTTCTTCTGAGAAGCCGGTTTCTTCCTCCTCTGAATAGGAGCCTACAAGAAGAAATAAACAGTAGTCAAAAGATCTGCCCTCCAGCTGCGAAATCTGACCTGATGGTGTGATGCCGTGCTAGTCATCCCTTCTGCGAAGAAAAGCCCTGCTTGAATCAGGAGTGGACAGGCAGGGAAGGTGCTTGGCTTGTTTTCGCAAGAAGTAACATTCAAATCCAGGCAGAGAGATGACCATGGGAATAGAGCAGAGTCTCTGTACCCCCTGTGCAGTAGTAAAGATGGTGTTTAGAAGTGAAGTTTCCAAACACTCACATGCAGCTACAGAACTAGGTACATGCTCCATAATTCTACCTACAATTACATGCTCAAAGATGCATTTAGCATATAAGGAATCCATGAGGCGTGCCGACATGACAACAGGCACTAATGCATCTAGTGCAGTGACCAGGAACAAATCCTGTGTGGAAGGGCTCTCATGAAAGGACAATTTGAAGTCAAGTGCAGAAGAGAAAAGACATGATGTATGACATCTAAATAAATGGTAAAACAATTTAATTCTTTGAAGCCAGAAAGAAAGCATCTGTGGTGAGCTTGCAGCCACTTTGACATCCCAGTAAAGCACAAGTATATTGCACCCAGTTTGGAGAACAGTGTGTGAGTGGTGGGAGGCATATGACACAGTTCACATCAGGATTTAAAAGCTGTTCAGCAGAAAAGAAAAAGTTAAAAAAATCCCCACCCTTCTCCCAGAAAAGTAACTATTCTTCTACTGCTAATGTACTGTACTGCTCCAAGCAGAAGCTTCCACATTGAAGCACACAGGGATTTCTGGCATTTGCCCTCTTCTTGATGCTGCTTGGATTACACTGGCTCAAACAAGTTACAAAAACACTGACTGCTGGCTACAGCATTGTTTTTTGCAACTTCTTAAAATTGGTCACACTTCCCCAAGCTACACAAAGCAGCTGTGCATAGGCTCACCAACATGTTTTGGAATTAACACTGTGGGGTCAGTTAGGGGGAGTCTCCTACAAAGATCTGTAATTTGTATCGCTTACTATTTTCTTTGGTCCAGTTTCTTGCATGGAAGAAATACCCTGACGTTTCAGATACTCTTCAATTTTCTCCTCATCCATAGAATCCACGGGAATGCTCCTCCACAGCTTCTGAAATTCTGAAACACCAAAAAACCCCTCGGTTTATATGCCAATGAATAAACCCTGGGCAAAGCCCTTGCATGAAGAGAAAGAAACAGATGGATTGTGAATGCTGAAGTACACTCGCATGCCAGTCTGCGACTGTACACATGCAGCGGTCATCGCCAACAGGCACCCAATTAGCACAGCCTTTACCCACTCCAAATGCCGGATGCACTTCCAAAAAAAAAAAACCAAACCACCACCAACCAACCAACAAAACAACAGCAAAACACCCCCAACACTTAATGGAAAAAGATGAGCTGATTCTCATTTGTGCTAACTGCACTCCAGCATCAGGAGCACCCCCAGGCAACATATGCTTTTAATGTTAATTTGCTGCATGAGTCTGTCTTTTTGCCTAGCGTCTCTATAGCCGTGTAGACTGTCAACGTGCTTTATAAACCTCAGTTCAAAAGATCTTGGTGAAGGGTAATAACTAACCATAAATGGCAACTTCATTTACACATCTTTGGCTGACATTGTCTTGGGAGATTTGTCATCTCATAGTCCAATTTACTGAAGATTCAAGACATTTACTTCAGCGGGCTGAAGCTCGTTTATCACTGTAATATAATACATACTGTGCTGTACACATAATAAATTACTAAAATTCCTCTGGTGTTAAAAAGCCGAGAGATACCTTAAAAGCCACAGCAGCAGGAAAAAAGACAGAGACAGTAAGTCTTAATTAGAGCAGCTGCCATCTGCCTGCACACTTTCTGCCTCATGTAAAGTTTCACAGAGCCTCTGGAATGCCTTCTCCAGGCAGTGGCTGGTACAATCCTACCTCCCTTCATTCCCCAGGCAGCAAGTTAGATATATCCTGTCAGCAGGTTTGGCTAACAAACTATAAATAAAACACGAGGCACACATAGCAACGCAAGACTAAATTTTTCCCTTTATTTCCAGATAAATTTAGTATACAGTTGTCAAAACAACCACAACTTCTGCATGCTTAAGAAGCTGTCCTATGCAGCAGGCAAAGGAATGCTCCAGTGACGGTCTGCCACAGATACGCTGGCTCTACACACACTGCAACAAAATGGCACTGTACAAAATATGTACGTAACAGATTTGGTTCCTGCACTTGGACCCCTTCCCTTCCTCATGCATCTTATTTTACTGTGAATGTACACGCTTTAATTCTCAGGTCTTTCTTTTCTTCCCAGTGCCAACACTAAGGGGCTGCTCAAGCTTTCCAGGAAACAAGGGAAAGGAATTTCGCCAGTGAAGAACAACAATGTTCATTTTTGGTAACACAGTGTTTTTGAAGAGAACTAAATCCTGTCAAAACACCACTTCTGGTTACATGGGGATAGCAGTCAGCCTGTTTCTCAGGCAGACTACACAGCACAGCGGGATCATCGAGACCGCAGTTTTCAGATAACTTAATGCAAGGACTGAATGACACTGTAGTCAAGACATTCTCCGGCTGCTCGTACATTTTGAGTGCGATTCCGGGCTTTTGGCATAGCTTGCGGTGCCTGCTATCACACATCATCTCTCACCTAATCCTGTTGCGGCAGGTGGAGAAGATTGTGTTGTGATCAAAGCTGAACATGTAAGAGAGAGATCTCTCAGTGATGAGCACTCAGATTAAGTCTTAACAGCAGAAGGCCGTGCCAGGGTCCTATTGCATCCTCCAGACTGAGCAGAACATGCTCTTTCAAGCTATTTCTTTTCTGTTCATGCTCCCTCCTTGTCCTGAACACCCTGCCCCCTCCCTGTCCTGAACACCCAACACCTGTCAGCTGGACACCAAGACCTGGTAGTACTTGGAAAGACGATGGGTGTGCAAATGCAGTATTGCACCTTGCGAGTAACCACATTTCAAATCACGTGTTTCTGCAGTTCAGGATGAAGTGACAAGGCTGCACATAAATGCATGACTATTAAACAGATCCCCATTAGAGATACTTTTACATTGTGTTGTGCTATATTGCCTTTGGCTCCGAACAGACAACTCCTGTTGGAGCTGAAGAGATGCAGGTCAGTCCTCCAAGATGCACGACAGGCACGTGTACACGAGGCAATAGCTGATAAGAGACCTGATAACTCTCAACTTTTACATGACAGTGTCCTTTTATTTATAATGTTCTACTACAAACACAGATGATGTGTCTCCTTATTAGAGTTCATAATATATGGACAAATATGCTGTGATACAGAGAAAAGAAAAAAAGAAAAAAGAAAAAAAGAAAAAAAGAAAAAAAAAGAAAAAAGAAAAAAGAAGAAAAAAGAAAAAAGAAAAAAGAAAAAAAGAAGAAAAAAAAGAAAAAAAAAGGCTGAGGATAGGTGCTTAAGGTTAAACTGGTCTACATTTTTCTGGGGAACAGAAGTGAAAAATTAAACGCTAGAAAATAAATGGTCAGCTCTTCAAGGATCAACATGCACAGAAGTGCAGTCACAGTTCATATCTAACCACAGCACTTTGCATTTCTTGTAATGCAGTGGTTATACCATCATTACAGCTTCAAATTCACCTTTTGAACTTGGCTGAGACGTATGAATATAACAGTCACCAAGAATCCAAGCCACAAAGGTAAAATGAACTTTACATACAGATAGTTAAATTCACTAATTGGCCCCACCAGAGTCACTATACAGTATTATGCAACTTCATGTAAAAGTTCCTGCATAGATCAGGCTGCTTTCTGTGCTATTGCTTTCATTGTGGTAATTGCAAAAGAATCTTCTTCCCATGCTGAAGCTCCACATAGGGCATTAAAATACCTTATTGCCTATGAAAGGGGAGAGTCACAACAACATGGTCTTGGCCCCTTGAAATACTCTGTTAGATTGGTTCTGAACTAAAAGCACAGGCTAAAGGTGGAGAATCATACAGAACCACCACCTTTCAGATAGCTGTGTGTACTAGCTGTTTGCATTTATGGGGCCATCTAAAGGGAAAAGGAGATACATCTATCATCTCATCACAAAACCGATTCAGTGTAACACCAGACACTGAGCTGAAGAAAAGAGAACTGCTGTCGGGCTGGCACTGAACCATTTCCACACGACCTGTCAGATTTATTCAGAAGTCTCCAAGGATTATGCCCCTATCAGCTAGTGAAAGTTTAGACCTTGAGAATATGCTATCTGAATTATTGCGACATGCTCTCTGAAATATGAGAACCTATAGGAAAAGGTGGCAGTAACCACAGCTCTCAAGAAACAACAGCATTTGTGGCTGTGGTATTTCCGCACCTCAAAATTCATACCCTTGACCCAGGGTAGTAAGAGATTTCTCCAACTTCTTTCAGGAAAATCTGAAATACTCTCTCCCTGGGCTTTGCTGTTGGGCTCCAAGCAAAGGAAATCACCGCTTTTTAAAAGCCATGGTTCATGAGGGGGGCCAGGGAGGAGGAAATGGCACGCAATGACCTGATTACTGTCCTCCACCACCCCTGGAGCAGTGTCCACACTTACGGTTGGCCAGGCAGGAGGATGCAGCGAGCTGGCCTGTCTCTTGGAAGGGGAGAAGACAGAAATAAAAATGCTGTGATGAGCTGATGTGTCTGAAGAGCAGACAACAGTGACAGAAGGCAGTTCCTATAGACAATTTCAATACACCTGATCCATTTTTTACAATGACTTTTTGTGGATGGGGCACAGGGACTTTGATGCTGGTGTAAGGAGTGGGAAGGGCATTGTTGGAGCAGAAAGCATGCCACATGCTGGCCTTCATCAGCCAGGCATGGAGAACAGGTTCAGATGCACACATTCCTGCAGTGCACACCATTATGATTACAGAAGCACATCCAATTTTCCTTCTCTATGTCCTGTCAACCGCTAGGTGATCTTTACACCATCAGAGCACAGTGAGGGTGCGACACTTCTATCAGAGCCACTAACTATTTGATAGATCAGCCAGAACAAGCATATAATAGCTATGGAAGGAAAAAAACCTGTCCAGTCAGGACAGCAAGGCTTCACCTGACTGCGGCAGGCTGCATTCAAACAGGTTGACAATTTCTCTTACCGCTTAGGTTGTTATGACAAGATGGAGTCCAGAAAATATCCCCTGGGGAGAAATTTCCAGAGTTTCTAGCCAAAGTGACACATGTGCTGTGAACCCTCAAGGAGACACTTGCATTTTCAGCAGAGCTTTTAAGTCCTGATGCCAATGCAGATCTTCCCCAGAAGAGGCAGAAAGTTGTGATCTCGGTACCCAAGGCAGGTGCTCTGGGTATCTCGCCTGGACTATTCACCAAATCCTATATTCAGCATCTTGCAATTTGATCACTAAAATAATTTAACTGAGAAGCCTGACAGAATCAACACTGCTCTCAGGCTACTCCCTTGCTTCTCCAGACAGCTAACTTCTGGTCTTTCAAGTAATGAGAGGAAGGAATGAGAGCAGAAGATGACTGAAAGGCCAGTTTAGATGTCTGCCAACATCTCCAGCATGACGATGTCGGCATGCACAGACTTAAAACAATGCGCTTTGACCAGCAGTAGTAACTAACACACAGCAAAGTGGAGGGCAGCATAATGAAGACTTCACAAATATCTTCTCCCTCTAAAATACCCGAGGGGTAGGGACATGCAGTTACCTCAACTTTACTGCATCATGGGGTGCCTCATCTATGAGAACAATTTGTGCTGACATTCCCTGAGTGATTATACTCTAACACGCTCCCTTTCTATAAATGCTTACATGTGGTGAACAAAGTCATGGGTAAATGGCTGCACAGTGACTTCAGTGCAGCTTATCCTGCACTTCTGACTGCCTCACCTGCTCTTGAAAAAAGGTTGAGATGGCTTCTGGAGATAAATTGCTACATCACACTGGTAATAAAATCTGCCAGAGATTAAAAACAGCTTAAAAATCTTCACTGAGCTGAGTCAAAATCTGAGCACGGGACAAGAACAGACAATAACAGGGAGGAGGGAAGAAACAACTCTCAGTAGCGGGGAAGATCGAGTCTAACAGTCCCAGGGAGCACAGTACTAGATTGATACCAGAAGGAAAAGGTGCTTGATATTAAGACTCTGCTGCCTCTGGACTATCTTGGAATTCAAATCTTGAGCCATATGTCATCACTGATCCCAAGCAATTTTTATCCTGTTTAAATTTTTTCAGAAGTGCTTAGGAAGAATATTAAAAGCATGTATAATTAAGTATCCAAATTTTTAGGTATTAAAATACTTCCGATATTGCATTCAGATGTGAAAGATACCATCGCTAACAGTTAAGCAATCAGATGGGCCTTTCAGCATTCAGCCGGTGTGGGGGTGAAACCTTGGTTCACATGCAAAGTGCTTAGCCCCAGCACAAAAAGGCAGTGCTTTACTTGGCTGAAGCACCTGAAATCTAGCCCAGCTTTTATAAACGCTTTCAGCTACGCACTACTGACAGAAGATTAATTAGTCAGGAAGCCAAGAAGGAACACATGCAATCTGAACCTTCCTTGGCTAATCACATAAAAAGAAGAACAAAAGCTGTTCCTTACTGCAAAACCCTTCTCCAGTATCCTTGAGATCATGATATAAAGGTACTGCACCACTGCTGCAGTACATCGGGATTTATTTTCAAAAGCTTGTTCCGCCATCAAAACAACTGGAGCCAGGGCAGAGGTAGGCACTGCCAGAAAGCAGTTCCTCCCACTACTTTCAACTCAGCAAGCTTCAAACTGCCCCGGCGGCTCCCCTTTTCCTCTGCTGGCTACTGATGGAGCTCAGACAGCGATGGGAGAAGATGAGACGCCTAAGTTTTAGAGGATATTAATCCCAGCCAACATATGTTCGAAACTGGAGGGTGTCATACGGCAGAATCATGCAGTGAAGCGCGCAGAGCCTTTATTTCTAAGGATAAACATTAAACTGGAAACATATTTTGAACTGTCATCAGCTGCTAGATCAAAGAGTCTGACAACACTTCAAGGCTTATTCTGCAGCTTTCTAAAAACTTTGTTTTAACGTTGCTGGAGATAATGAGCTGAAATAGCACCGCTAACACAGAAACGTGTCATAATTCATCCTGTAGGCAGACAGTTCTGCCAATGACTGCCTAAGAGACATGCTTCTGGTGCTCTGGAAAGAATTGTAAAGCAAAACTGCTCGGGTTTTCTTCATCACAAGATAACATGGTTGGAAAAAGGACCTGTTCCAGCTGCAATAAGTAAGTGAACCCACTCAGGGCTGTTTTAAGAGTTGTGGCATATTCACAAAAGAGAAAGTATTCTTGCCCGCTCTCAGAACAAAGCATCATCATCCACATGAAAAGAAAAACCAAAACCAGCAGGAACAGAACAAAAACATAATCACTTTCTGATCAGATGGGAACATGCTGCCACCTGCGGATGAAAGAAAGCAAAGCCTCCTTGAACTACAAACACTGCACATTAACGGTGCCTTCATTACAGGCTTAAATGCCTTCCTTCACTGGGAGACTGAGACAAATGGCTTAAACATTTTGTTTCAAGGGGTTTTAGAGGGGTTATTTTTGGTCCTTCTTTTTAAACCTTTTTCTTCCTTTCATAGCAACAGCCTGCATTGCTTGTTCCTAAACACAGATCAGTGCTGGGTGTTCTAAAATATAATGTATTTGATATGAACAGCCTTGGATTTATACTGATTACCTGATGAAGAGTTGGCAGATGTCTCTTGCTCCAAAATGGGCTATAAAATGCTGTAAAATGGGTTCTTTTATTAAATTTAACAGGTAATCCTGGAGTTACCACAAACTAAGAGCAACAGGGCAAAGAACCCCCTCTATAACTTTTTTTAGGATGGTTGGGTGCCAGTTATATGGAAAAAATTGCACAAGAAGAAACGATTAGCATTCACAACTGTAATACAACCAGGATCTGCTAAAAACTGAAAAGCTTTGTCTTAATAGTTACTGCAACAGCACTGATTTCTAAATGTTTTGTCCATGTTTAGTTCCCCAAAGCTGTGGCCTGATGGACTGAAGAGACACCATCTGAACAGGGTGACAGTGATAATGGTAAACTCATAGACATTTGGAAGGTTAGAAATTCTCAGTAAATGCAGACTAAAAGCTTTTAACTCTGCATTTCACATATAGTTCCAATTCCCACTATCAAGAAGAGACAGAAATTATGGATTAAAAAGATATTCACTTCAATATTTTGAAACATTTTTTATATTTTTAAATGCTGTAGATCTCATATGTATTTAGTTATCTTTGTGGAAGAAAGCTATTATTACCAAGAGCACAAGTGTGGTACACAACAAGTAAGTTAATTTCCAGTTGCTTAATTCTATTGAAAATAAAGAGTCTTTCTGAGCTAGTCAAAGAAAAAAAGAGCTTTATGTCCTTTGCTTTAAGTAGAGCAGTCCAAGCTTCTATCAAAACTCTTTATTTACCATAATGTGACATTATACAATAAGATGGCTTTATGTGGCATGTTACAAGAACAGTATGCTAACATAAGAAAGTGTGAAGTGTTGCTGAATCATTTAAAATAAGATCTTTTGACAGACTGCCTTCTCCTTTCCGTATTTACAGGCATCTGATATTGGCATAAATGTAATTATTGGAATATACCCTGACTTGTGTAATTAATTTCTGTGCATAACAGGCACATTGCACCCAAGATTTTACCACTATTTAGACAGAAAACACATGCTGAACTTTTGAAGTCCCAAATCCACTGCAGCTCTAGGCAGCAGCACTCTCCCACATCTGTGCTTCCCTCCCTGTTGTAAACTACCCCTTCTTGGGACTTTTGCTCACATCTCCTCTGTGTTTACCTCCTCCTCTTCCATTGGTGGCTCCTTGTTGTGTTCACCAACAAAAGGCACATGATTAATAAACTAGGAAAAACCTAACAAACTTGCACCCAGAAGCCATTTTTTTGGCTGCCCTTAACATAGCAAAATGTTAGATGCCGTTATAGTCACAGTCAGGTGATTTTTAGTCTCTTCAGTATTGCTACACTTGAAGAATATTGTTGGATTCCTGGTGCCATGTTTCAATGTATCCACTAGAAAACAGAGGACATTACCCCTGAACTCATTCTTGTTAGCCTCCTATTAATATAAAACCTTCTCCTGACATATTAACCGTTCTTCTGACATCTGGTATTTCATTACCACCTTAAAAACTGCTTATACATATAGGTGCTTAAGATGAATTCAAATCAACTATCCTGGAAACATGTAAACAAACACCCACCTTCATCCACAGTAAACTGACAGCTCTTGTCATTGTAGAAAAGAATTTTCTTCTTGTCAGGACGATTAACAAAGATGATCTGGTCCCCTAAAGCCTCGAAAACAAATGCAAAAGAACAACTCAAAATCACTTTGTTTTCAAGAATAAGGATTCCAAGTAGAACAACAGACACAGACCTTTTGCTATGATAAGCACAACAAACTAGGTAAGTCACTGGCAAGGAAAAGCATCCAAAGTGGATGCTGATGACAAGTACACTAATGAATCAAAGATAAAATACAGAGGACTGAGATCCAGGTATAAAAGCAAAACTAAATGCCTACAGCTTGAATGTGGAGCCAGAGCCTTTTGTGGGAAAGAGCTTTGACAGCCATGCTGAGACATCAGGCCAAATCTGAAACTCAAGGATGAAATGCAGAAAAAGCTATTAGATCTTCTGAAATAGCTTTTGAGTTATCAAAAGAAGAGAAACAACTAATGAAAAATTTTCTTAGCCTTTACCTCCCCTTTGAGGAGCTAACTGGAATGTATTTGCTGAATCATAGACATGTGCTACTCACCTTTATAGCTTTCTGGGCATTGGGTAGCCCTTCCTCAATGTCTTCTAAAAGGATTCCTCCCAGACCTCGCTGGTCATGCTTGTCCAAGAGCCTGAGCAGAGCCTTTTTATCTTTCAAGTTGTACTTGGGTTTGAAAGCATACTTCCCATCTACAACTTCTATTTTCGGATTGTTGACTAGAGCCTGTAATTGGGACATAAATTTCAAACCTTGAAAAAGAGCAGACGCTAGTACTTTTTTTTTCTAGTGTGCTTTTGAGCAGCTAGAGCACATCAGCCACACGTTACAGCTGCCAGTTTGAAGGTTTGAGTTTTAAATGGATTTCAAATCCTTGGATCCACCAGCCTAGGCATAATTCGCCACAACATAAAGCACAGAACACCAAAGGAGGCTTAACATCATTCACTTAATGCCTTTGGGCTGGAAGGTCCAATGAAGCCTCTTAAGGCAGAAAGCTGCACACGTTCTTTTTTGAGGAAGGAGTAAACATAAAAAGAAGCGGGAATGCAAAAACGTGTGTTTTGGCTGAAGATAAAGTGCAAATGCACAACTCGGCATATCAAGCTTGGGTCATAAGATGTTACGGATGTGAAAGGCATTAACCTGGGACAAACAAAACAGGGGTCAGTCTTCCCCAACTGCTGTCAATTGGCACCAGCAGCTGTAGAAGAAATTGAGAGGAGCAGACCTCCTGCACAGTAGGCTTTTACATATGATGCCAGCTTCAGAATGAAGCTGACCAGAAGTTCATGGAGAATTGAAATGATTTAAGATATGCTCCAAATCAGTTTTGCTGTGCAGCCAGTACCACAATGGAAGTTCACCTGTAACAGAGGGCAACTCTACTTAGTTTCTTCTGCAGATGCCAGCCTGACCCTGAAAGGAGAAAGAGAAGAGACACAGAAAGAAGAAAGGAGGGATTTCTCCCTCCTGTAACAGAGAAGGTAACTAATATTGGTGCTGCAGGGTATTTGTTCACCTTTTCTCATCCAGTAACAATTCAGTGGTAATTTTATATACGCTTCTTGGGAGGAGCTTTTTCATTCCATCTTGACATTCTGGTTCATCACAACCAACACTGCCAGACTGGAGGTTTCTGTCCCCCAGAACATTAGTACTGGTAGCAAAGGAATGCCACAGGTTGTATTAGTTAAAACCATCCTGATTTTACCATGCAGAGATTTTTTTCTCCATGTCTCGACAGCCTTTCCTACTCTATTGCAAGGATTTTAAATATTATCTGAGCAAAACCAGGTATGCCAATTAAGTATAAATACCGAATATGGTATTTTGCTTATTTATTATTCTTGAAATTCCATGAAGACATTCAGATCAATTTAGCATGAAGATGAACATGGTGGCAAGTTACAATGAGTCTGTAAGAATGAAACCTAGCTCGAGTGAGACTAATGAGCTCCAGTAGTGGAATTTGCAGATCTATTACCCCGCAATTTCAGACATAAATTTCCCATCAGAATTCTTAATTTCAGTAAGTAACAAAAAACTGTAAGCCTATGAATTTTGTGCCGTAATCCTTTAGTTAATTTAATTTAACATCCTCAATATTGGAAAAGCTCTTTGCTTGGATTTTTTTAAAAAATAAATTCCTTAACAACACCAGTAACGAAGAAATTTCCTTGACATAAAGTATACTCTCCGATTAAAAATTCTAACAGGTTCTTAAAAATGTCAGAATAGCTTTCATTTCACAGCTACCTCATAAGCAGGAGGTACAAGACAGACAGACATGTGAATCAATGTAGCTTCTTAAAGGGAGGGATTATATGTTTATAGAGTTTGCAATTAAATAAACATGTATAATTCAGGTTTATCATAATCCTTTATGTTTAATTAAAATCTAAACATATGTTTTCTTTACCTCGCTCATTAACCATTGTTTCTGTTTTAGTCCAATATCTAAATGCTGTGTTTCATCCAAAATCTCTTCTAGGGTTAATGGATGTGTATCACCACGCTGGTGCCGAGTCTGGAAAAGTAAATAGAATCTATTAGAGTTCTGTACTTATTTTATTCAACAACTCTATTATCATAACGTAACTAAAATTGGTATAATGCGATGACAAAATAACTTTTGCAAAAACCAAGACAGACACGGTACACAAAGCATATGACCATTTCAATTTACGGTTTTTGAGAATATCAGGAAAATAAATAGTACCAGCTGAGACTGGTGACAAAGTAATCTGTCAAGCACCAAATTACACGTTATTTTGATAAATAGCTCATGAATCCTAAAAGCTGACAGAATATTCCAATTCCTATTTCTACTGCAAATAAAACCCATTATCCTGGTTTTAAAGTGACCTGGAATAATTAGGATTTCAGTAATGGAACAATATGGTGACCGTTTTGTTTACTGATAGCATTTTGAATTTAACAAGCAGTTTCTTGAAATTCTCACCCTTACAGTAAAAGAATGTTAGAGTTTGAAATATTCAGCATCTTTCAACTACCACAGGAGAATAAACAATCGAAGTATTTAAAAACATTATAATCTTGCATCAAAACACTGTACCTTCATATAATTCACTATTTTAGCAAGGACTCCAAACTTGTAGCCAGAGCCTCCTGAAAGGGCTTTCAAGTTAAATGATCCATTGCT
Organism: Gallinago undulata; assembly: GCA_026546715.1. Classification (NCBI taxonomy): domain Eukaryota; kingdom Metazoa; phylum Chordata; class Aves; order Charadriiformes; family Scolopacidae; genus Gallinago; species Gallinago undulata. The sequence continues at coordinate 3,350,083 of JAOTQQ010000032.1, forward strand.
GTGATCTATACAAGGAGAAAACAAACAATTAAATAATACTTTAGACATCACCCCCTTGTCTCAGCACTCCATCTCTTTCTTGCTCTGCTTCCACAGGCTTTCAGAATTACAACTATGAAGAAAAATTGCTGTTGCAGGAGCTGTCACCATTGGCAGACTCTGTGCTAGCACACACATTGATCCAGACCCACCAGGTTACCTGTCAACACACATGGCTCTGGAACACTTCTGAACAGAGCTACATGAATACCAAGTTACTAGTACTTGGCCTTTAAGAAAACAGCATTACTACCATAAGAGAACATGTTTAACTCTGTGGCTTAACATATTATAATCATTTATGCTACATTAATTCATGTTGAAATAATGCACTGCACTTTTGCTTAATGATTAGCTCTACCAACAGCTTTGTGCTGTTTAGATAGGAGAAGACAATTTCACTTATTCCAGAAAGGTATTCAACAGTTACACACCAGGTAAAGGAAGGCTGTGCTTGTTGTGCTGAGCTTTCTTAAGTAGCTCTAGTGGAGAATTTACAAAAAAACAAACAAACATAAATTCAAAACAATTCAACTTGGTGTGTTGCACCACTGGAACAACTCAGAATCCCCTCTGTTGGCAAGTCTAGTTCCATCTTCACGTATCATGAGGTTTGCTACTGTGTAAAGCTTATTTCAAAAATTCTTGCAAGGCTGTTAATGACTGTTATTAATTTTATACCACAGCGCATTAAACACAAATATCCACAAACCACCATCAGAAGCCACAGGCCCATTACCAGCAAAACATTGCTCAAACTTAATGGTAACAGCTTTTCAGAATTTCAGCTACTCCAGAAAAAGAACATTTCCTCTTTGTCACCACAGGAATTTTTTAATCCATATTTGATTTGACAAGAGAGTAGGTAACTCAGAAATATGGAGCCCCTATTATTTCTGTGGAAAAATCAGTCAAGGGAGAGAAAAGAATAATTGAAGTTAATGCATGAGGCGAGGGAGAGGTTGCAGTGGGTCCTGAGCAGAGCTGGTAAGCAAAGTCTTTGCTCTGCTGGGCAGCTGGAGGGTGTAGATGACAGTGGTACTAGGGAGGAGTGGAAGGGAGAAGGGGGTTGCAGTGGTGAAAAAAGAAAGGAAAAATAAGAAAAAAAAAAAAAGATCATCAGATTCTAGCAAATGCACCTAAGTTGCCTGACAAAGATTCATCGCTTTCACTGAGTAAGCGGCAGGCTTAGAGAAAGCGTGTTTAAATTTCTTTAGCATGTTTAAAGTTCTTCACAGGAAACTCCAAATTAGATTTCCAAAGCCACTATGCTTTAGGTGAATTGTTTTCATGTCTGTCCCACTGCATCTCAACCTATTTCTAAGCTGATCCGTAAGTCCTTATAAAAGGCAACTACAAAGCGGGAATTTTGAATGTAGTAGAATTTCAGACAAATCCACTTTTGATAATTATTGGGAAGACTTTATGGAAACTGATGCTAGTATAATAAAAACTGTAACGCTAAAGGAACAGATGTCACATCTAAAACTTGGCAACTGGTAATTGTGAAGCTATTACAGGACATTGTATTAGAGGCTTTATACAGCACAACAATTCTAAAATTAACATAGAAGAATCAGTGTAACTGCAGCTACAGAAGAATGTTTTATTCTGGTTACTAAATTAAGAAGGAAGAAAGGAGAAAAACAAAAGCTACCTCCCTCTGAAAATACAGCCTATAGGGATTTTCCCCCACAGGGTCCCCTTCTATCATTAAAAATTAATGTCTATGCAGGACATTTTATAAATAAAAAAATCACACACATAACGAGAGGTCTAAAGTGACTAAAATAAATTCAGAGGTACAACAAATAGTTAAGACGACTTATCACGTATTTGTTCTGTCAATCGAATCTGCCTGGCTACAGCCTGCTGCAGTTCATGACAAGTAAATCTAACCACACGGTAAAGCTGGAAATCTGCAGATATTAACACTTCAAACGTCATGGTTCGACCGGCTGCTTTCCAGCACAACGCAAAGCTGGGTCACAGCCACCATAGCACCCCCACCGCAGCTCTCCGCTTACACGCTCATCACACACAAAAAAGCATCCCAAAAATTAGAGCGGAAAGGGGATTTCTTCTTATCCAAGACAGTAAGAGTCAAATTTATGAATGATTTACTCCTGGGGATGAGGGCTTGATGCAAATGAGCCTAAAGGAAGTTGTCAGCAGCATCATGCTCCGGCCAATGGTAGGAAAGCTCCATCTTAGCTGTGCCACAGGCTGCATTAAAAAAAGGGACCAGAACAGTGCTCTTTCAGCATCCTTTCAGACAAGAGGTAGGTGTACATCATTTTATAACATTGTCTTAGGTTAATCTTGATTACTGAAAGAAAATATGCCTGTAACCTACAAGCCTGTAAAAAGCTTCTTAGAATCAGAATTATTTTTCTCTAGGTTTAGCAGGATTTTATTCTGCTGAACGCAGAGGAGCTTGTCTTGTACTATCAGACAAGCACTTTCACCATCTGTGCACTAATGGAAAATTGATGACCACTCCATCTTACAGAAAAGCTAATATACCAAGCCAAGATTCAGTAAACAAAATGGATTTCATGCTTACTGGGGAGGTTGCTTCTTTCCTGCAGTCTCATGTTCCTTGTAATTAATTCTATATATTTTTACAGAAATGACAGTGAAATTATTTTCCTTTAAACAAAGACAGCTAAACCTGAAATTTAAGAAATGTATCTCCCAAGTGGGTATTCCATAAATTGTATCAATTAGGCTGCCTAAAAGAGATCTACATTTGTGGATATGCTAGAAACCTGTTCTATAAACGTGGTGCGTTAGGGTAGGAAGAAAATCCCGTTGCATATTACTACCCTTGTAAATACTGGAGCAGCAATGAAGACAATACCAATGACAGGTTAGAATCCATCTGAGATTTGTAAATGCTATTAGCTCAAGATGTCTATTCAGTGGTTTCTTAAACAGGTCTTCCTCAGTACTGCACTGAAATGATTTTTTGCCAGTCATTTCCCTCTGCTCTATGAAAATGATTTCAAATACAGTTGCTCTTCTGCAGGTCTAAAGATGATACTTTTAAATTAGAACCTAATACAGACAGTACAGAAGCCAAATCATTAAATATTTAACTCACTGCATTTTGGATACATATAATAGCTGAACTGCATTCAAATCGAACCAGCTTACAATATGAATTTAAATTGTGCCATTACAAAATAAGTAAAACTGTCTGAAGCCAGGTCATTTTGGACAGCTTTCAAAGACACTAACCTTATTAGTGCCATGTTAATTCTGAAGGCTCAGCAACGGCTGCTTCAGTCTTGTATTTTAATAATTACAGCACGGAGTAGCTGATACTTATCTGCCTCGCCTAATTCAGATCTAAGGAGATCATCACCATCCTCGAGAAGCACAAAACACTTCCAGCAGGGGCATTAAATTCCACCTCCCTGTGTAAATGTGAGCTTCTCTGTGTTGTAAAAACTGCTGCCCTAATGGTGGCTGTGGAGTGGGAAAGGGCCAGCTGCTACACTCTGCTGATGGTAGCCACTGGGCGGCAGGGACTCCTGCCTGGGGAGCCACACTGTGCCCAAGAGGCTCCTCTCAGGAACAGAGCTGCCACCTTGGCAGAGAGCTGTGTTGGCAAAGGGGCCTGGCTATGCAACATAAACATGCCCAGTCTCTCCAGCAGCCCCAAATCTTGATCACTTTTAGCAATGACTAAAATACTAAATTTTGCATCAGCAGAAACAGTTAATTTTTGTGCTTAGTGTCTACAGAGTGAGGAAACTTACATTTAACAGATTCCAACAAAATCCTCAGTCTTAAAAATCTGTTTAAAAAGTTCAAAACAAAACTCCTCTCCTTTCTTTCCCAATGATATTCTCTTGTCATTTTTTTAATCCTGCTTGTTTTAATTACCCCTCAAAGGGGATCCAAATCCTTTTTTCATCCCCCTCTCTCACCCACAGATTTTCAAATAAGTCTTCTACCACTCCTTCAAAAACTCTCTTGACTTTCAGCTCCATAAAACAGGCCAGCTGAGTTTCCTTCCTAGACTGCAACCAAACCAAGCCACGCTCTCAAAGCCAGGACCCAACTCAACTCAGGAGTATTTTTAGCTTGGAATTGCTCTGTAAGCTTTTGTTGAAGAAAAAACCCCACCCAGTTTAATTAATTCTATCCATCTCAGTCATACTTTATGTATTCAATTACAAATTTATGTATTCAGTTACAGATTTAATGGGGAACAGTAAGTTACTGCAACTGCTCCAATAAACATCTGTATCAAACGCTAATGCCAGGTATCTGCCCAGCAACAAAGCTGTTCCACTTCAGTTTAAATCCATTAAGAGCAGAAGGAAAAAGAACAAAATATACAATCACTGAACAATAAAAATAAGACATAAGTCACAAGCTCATTTGGCTGCATTATCCTGGTTTTCACAATATCCTATTTTTAAATAATTACATAAAAATACAGGTGCTTAGACTGCCTTAAGAAATCTGTTTTAGCAGACAACATCACACTTAGCCTTTGTCATTTACCATTTATTCAGACATTTTGTAGCTTTCACTGCCTAAAGAGGTTGATCGCAGAATTATTTCTGGGATATGCAAGGTTCATTAAAGCATTACCTCTGAGTATGTTTTTTTCAATGAACAAAACATCAGCGTTACCCCTTCATCCTGTAGATTCAGTTCCTTAATGCAATGAAACTATATGTGGGTATCCACATTTTGTAACAAACTTAGCTAGGTTTTCATGTTTGGCTTTACATTCAAAGCAAAAAAATCTTTCACTGAGGCATGGGAAATAAGACTTCAGGCTTCTACAAAGTTCCCAGCTTGTCTCTTTCTGCCCCTTCCATAATCCCACATTTTCTGGGGCATCCCAGAATACAAAAGCACATATTGCAAGCTGCCCCTTAGCCAGCACGCACTCACTGACAGACTCACATGTGGGGCACCGGTTGGCCCGTCACTGCTGCTCGTCACTGTCTTTCATCTAAAACGTCTTAGCTATTTCCTCACGAGAATATGGAGATCGAATCAGATCTCCTTCTCCCACATCCAGTTTTAAACTGCCTAAAGGATTCAAAGGTTACTATGGTATCCCTCAGTACACTGCGACAGGCAACCAAAAGTTACTGTGGCTCCTTGGCCATTTTTTATTACATTAAACTACATACCAAAACTACCGTAAGTTCCCTCAGTTTTGGGAGGCCAAGTCAGGGAAAGAAGGAAATTGGGACGGAAAAAAGAGGCTCGTAGCTGTGAAGACCTTTTTGCCAAACACCTCATCTGCTTACTTATCCATAATTCACAGAGCAATTCAGAGACAGACAAAATTGCTCTTTCGTTCTAGATATACCACAGAAATTAGTGAGGCACAGCCTACTTTCACACTTTTGAGCAATGGCCTTTCCAAACCAGCACATCTCCACAGCAATACCATTCACGCCAAAGCCAGATCTGCTGAAGCCAACTTCTTGTTTTCTCTCCCCCACACTACAAAGCAGTCTTTTCTTCTGCTGGGTATAAACAGACAGTATTGGGCAAAAGATGACATTCCTTTTCTAGCAGTTAAGTAGAGAATGCAGTTGAAAACAAGAAACCAGAACTCCTCAGAAAGTATTGGGTTTTCCTTTTTATCTATCCTAATGACCACAGCATCACAACGGGACGAGATTTCCAAACGCGCTCAGTGCCGCTGAACACAGCAGCTGGAGTTCTAGAGGACAAACTTCTGCTTAACAGAGGAACAGCAGGGGAATGAATGCATTAGGAAATCAGTCCCTCTGAGGTCAAAACAGCTTTGCGTGGTTAACAAGTCTGTGCTAATAGGCAATTCCAAAATAATAACTTTTAAGGAACTAGAATTGCCATTTTGTCCTAGAGGAATGACCAAAAGTTTAGTTCCATTCTTTGGAAACATCCAAAACAAGTTACAATTTATATATTTTTTTAAACAAGTAAACAAACTCCCAGTACATTAACATGCAATAAGTCCTTCTAATCGCTCAATATGGAGGGTAGTACATGAATCTCCTGTTTTTCTAAGAATGTCAAAAGTGTTGAGGGCTTTCACGCCATGCAAATATCAACATCAAGACTAACAATAGACAGACTGTTGAAACCACTGTGTACCCTGGAAATTATCTTTTTGCCTTTGCATATATTTTAAATAAAGAAGCAAAGCCCTCTCATTCCAGAATAACTTACACTACATGATGCATGCATGGACCAGTTGTCACTGAAATAAATGTTCCAGACAAATCACAAAGTTGCACATTTGGAGTTTGATACTTTTCTGAACAAATACGAGTATGCAACAATCCACGTTTGTAGGAGGTGTGAGCTCTTAGACTGAACTTAACTTCTTACAGTTTGGGATAAAAATCACAGTATGCTCTTGATCAATAGAGTCCTCAACAGCTTTGTTTTTCTGTTTCAGCCCCCAAATCCGTGACAGAGAGCACACTAGGACAACTCTTCAAGAATGGCAACTCTCAACACCACTCACTGGAATGAGACTACATCCATTTCCCAGTATCTGGGCTTTCAAGTGCAAAAAATTTACCCTTTCCATGATAACTGGAATACTGCCTGCTTTATTATTCTGATCATATTCATTTTTACTGTAGTTTCTCTGGTGGTGTTGGCTTTCCTCTATGAACTGCTAGACTGTTGCTGCTGTGTGAAAAATAAAACTGTGAAAGACTTGGAGAATGAACCCAATCCTGTTAGAGCAATGCTGAACAGCTTCAGAAAGCATGAAACAGAGGTGGTGTAAGAAGGACTGAGCATCAGCACTTGAAGAACGTTTAACTCCTTGAATGAAGCTTCTTGTACCTTACAAATGAGCAAGTCACATGCTTTTTTTTTCTTTTGTACCTAAAAATAATAGCAACAATTATTGTTTTATTTCTGGATGTGAACTTCAATAATTGGCAAAGGCTGAGTGCTTAGCAGAAGGATGATCTGTTGCAATGTTATAGGGGGAGAAAATATTTTTGTTTTTAAATGAACTTTTGTTGTTTACATTGAGTTATTAGCATAGATTTTTGTCTACCTGAAGAAACAAATGTTGCCTAATATGCATAAAACTATGTTGCTTAACTGGAGAAAACGTTTATAAAAACATTTAACAATCTGATCGTACATAGTACAAAGACACAGCAGTGTCCTCCTGCTGAGGGCAACACAGAGACAGGAAAGACATGCAAGGGGTGAGAACAAAGCTATGAAATAGAACAGTTGAATGGTAAGAGATTCCACAAGACTGGAGAGGCCTATGTGAATTCTTGCCCTCGGCAGCTCTTATTACGGTTTCTTGATTTTAGAAGAGAGGGTGGTGGGAGGAAAAGTAATCCTACGTGAAACATATCCCTATAACGGTCTTTTCTATCCTTTCTATCCTCCTGTGGTACAATGTGACCCTTTCTTCCTGCCCTTCTCCAGTTGCAGAGAACTCCTCTCCGCTTACTTCATGTTCAACCTGTTTAACAACTTCTCGGTGTCAAGACATGACTAATGCACTACCTTAAGAATATCTGACTATTTCCACAAAAGCATAGTGTAGTGGTGGTATGGTTTAGAAGAAACAGGGCCATTTTTCTGCCCCAAGGTTGCTGCTTCTATGGTAACCACAACACTACAGGAAATCAGACATGCTGGATATATCATTTCTATCTCAACTTTTCAAAGCTGAACTGGAACCGAATGATTTCTTGCCAAGAAACACAAGTAGATGTGTTGCAGACCACCCACACCAACGACAATAGTTTTGCCCAGCCCTCAGGTGTCAACACGCTTCAGAAAGGAGGTCACACCAGGATAAGCCTTGCACTAGAGCCGGCAGGATGGATGCACAGCAAGAAGTGCCTTCATTTTGCACAAGAGAATCGAGAATCTCAGCTCGCTTCATCAGCCTGCCGATGCATCCCAGAGAGCTCACACATAATACTCACACCTCTAGCTCTCCAGATTACTTGTTTTCTGGAGCTGCATTGCATCTATAGTTTTTAAAACCATAAAAGTTTTGCAGTTACACATTACAAGTTAATAGTGGCATCAAGCAGCGGGGCCATCAGCAGTGCCTGCTAAGTCTGTCACTCTCCTGAACTCATAGAGAAGCAGGCCAGCGAGAAACATCCCAAACCAAAGCTACACGTAGGACAAGACATTTAACAATATAAAACCCAAATGATATTCCTGTCATTAGAGAAACAAACCCCATCTAATGGTCAAATGGACAAGTAAGCTACAACACTGATCTTGCTGTCTATCCATGGCAGAAATACCTTTGTGCTATGACAAGTATCTATAACTATTCTCCTTTTTTTTTAAATATAAACTCCTCTATCAGGTTCAGTATGCCTAAGCTCCAGAAGATGTGGACACACTGAAAGACTTGCTAATTTAACTTGTGCTCTTCTTGGTTGGTGAGATGGAGCCAGGCCACTACTAACCAGCACAGCTAGTCCAGCGATTCACTTACAGGAGCAAGGTCCCTTCTGCAATCATAAAACCACACGACTACTGCTGCAACCATTCATCTCGGACACACTTGTTACAGTGACGTTTTGCCAGTACCAGTCCCACGTGCAGCGAATGCTTTTAGCTAAAAAACATAAGCACAATTAACAGAAGCCAATGTCCCAGGTACAAGTCAATTTAGGATTCTCCCCAAGACATATGATGAAGACAATGTTAGTGCTGTTAATGCCTTCTGCTGTCAGGGACACCAGGTAGATGCCTCATTACCTTCTGCTGCATTTGACAGTGTCAGCCCTGAAAGACCCTTGTCCTGCTCAAGAGAGGCAAGAGTAGCCATCAGGACACCCCAAATTAGTTAACATGTCTCTTTCCTGAAAGCAAACACTCTGAATGGCAATAGGACAGCTTTCCACTTGCAGTGTTCCTACACAACGCTCATCATCACCGCACACAAGGCGGCAGTGTGCAGGAAATAACATGGCTAGCCTCTGGTACGCTGGCTTCTTGTTCTTGTGCCTTCTTGAGAAGCACAGGCAAGGAAAAATCTTGGGACTCCTTCCAGCTACTTATTTCACCAATCTATAAAGGGGCTGGGGCCCAAGGAACAGAAGACAAAGATCTCCCCTTGCCCAGCCCTAGAGCCTCAGGACAATTCTTTCCCACGAGTACACTAAAGTTGTGAAACTTCAGCTCTTGATTACTGCTGGCTAAGATCACTAAAGGTCTTAAGATAAAGACTAAAATCTCAGCTGCAACTTACTATTGATCAATAAAAAGAAATAAACAGATATGATCACTTTCCTTTATTTTGTAGTTACTATTCTGAACTGAGTACACAAGGCAGTTTTGGATTTTTTTAGAATAACTTGCTTGAATAATGATTTCAAAGAACTACAGTAATAACTATTCCCACTGGAAAGCTTACAACAAATGTTCATGTACAGGCCAGATTTAGCTATGTGATCATTTGAAGATTAGCATGATCTAAATGTCTCTGCTCTCCCAAAAAAGTGACAAGGGCAAGTTCTCTGAATTACAGAATCACAGGACCTGTAGGCGCTACGCACACAGAGACTATTAATGCTAACACATAATCAGGGTGATGTTATTCATCGTCTTTGAGGTCACTGCATAACAAAACTAGAACTGATCATCTTAATTTTTGTCTGTTGAGGGGTGGGACAGGGGTTCTTCAACATCAGGTTTTTCCTCCACCTCACCAAGACCCATCTCTGACACACACATATCCTGACAGGCACCTAGCAATCTGGTGATTCAAATAAGAAGTGGGTTTAGAGGCAAAGGACTTTGACTCTGCATCACTACAGGGACTTGTGCTGCTTGTGGCTACTTAACCTGTTCAGTTGCTTGCCAGTCTGAACACTTGTTCTGAGCCAGTTCAGGAGGCTGAACTCATTCTGGATAAAATGTTACAGAAACCCTGAAATCTTTCTGATGCTGTCCGGAATGACACCAGCAGCTGTAAAAGATAAAGCGTATTTCCTCACAGCCACACATTCCTATTTATGTAAGTTAATCATCTGACAAATGCAAAAACACTTAAAGAAATACCCAAAACACAAAAATCACAGAAAAAAACTGACAATATATTTATCAGCTCTGCTGCTTGGCCACATATCTACTCAGATCCTCCAGATCAGACTCACATTTGAACCGCCTGCCCTCTTCCTACCTCCCCATCCCTCCTTCCCAGCAAACCGCTCTCACTTGGGATATGCAGTTTAGGATATTCCATGCAGAATTTTATTTTATTTAAAGAGGAATGTGTGGCAAAGGGACTGATAGAAACTTCACCTCCCTTGATTTTAAAATGCCTGGCTGATAACTTTATTTGGTGCCCTGAGAAGCTGAAGATACACACACAAAATCCCTACTCATCCCCCCAGACAAAAGATGTTCCACTCCTCCCATCGTCCTTGATGTTCTTCTCTGCCGTTTTTAGCTCTATTGTTTCTTTTGAAGTTTAGAAAAGAATCGCACACGGTATTCAAAATATGAGCAGGCAGCATGCAAGAAGTTTGCACAACAGGGTATTTTGTATTTTAGTAATTCCTAACATTTGATTTGACCTTTAGAGCGCATCAGTGAACAGTCAGTGAACTTAAAAGTCCCCTCCCCAAGTTCTGCATCTCACACAGTGAAAGCAAACACAGAGTACGTTGCTGTGCGCACACAAATCCTGTCCTTGCTGCTCCAGGTGCTGCACTTTTCATTTGCTCACACTGTTTCAGTGCTGCTTTATTACATCCCAGGGAAACAATAAAACTCCTGACAAAAGCAGCCAGTAACCTACCAAAGCCTGGTGTTCATGATTAGCTGAAAGGATTAGCTCTCAAGTAAAACAAGAATGCCTGCTAATCACCATACTTTAGCCAGAGAAGAGTTAAGTTGCAAAGTCTATGTCATGGATGGACAGCCAACAATATACAGCTCATAAAACCAAGTTTTATGCACTTTCTTGCCAGAAAGACAGAGGAGAGAAAAAGAAGATGACCACTGTTACTGCTTGTCCTGCGGGTCTAGCAAGCCCTGCAATCTACAAATCAAAGCTCAGTTTCACATGAAATAATATTTTGGCGGTAGCAATTCTGGCAACTTGAGTAACAGCAAACGAATCATAGGATGAGGCCTGACGTATATGTGATAGCAAAAATGTTTCTTCCCATTGCTCAAGTGAATTTCTTAGCTAAAAGTGACAATTTAAGAGAAAGAATGACAACAGCCACTGCAAAATTTGCATTTAGACTGATTCATACTAATGAACCATAGTTTAGAGGCAGACAGCTGAAAAATACCAAACAGCTGTTGAACGGGAGACTGTCACCAACCTGTGTTTTGTTTTGAACTCGAGGAGCCACCTTGTTCTACCTTTGCTTTCTTCTTTTTTGAAGAGGAGGAGTCAGAAGATGGCGCTGGACGTTTTTCTACTGCTGGTGTGGAGAGGGCACGCTTTTTGAATAGCTCTCGCTCTCTCAATAAACTTGGATCCATAATTCTGTGAGGAAAAGCAGGAGGAAAAAGGCAAGAAATAGATATTTGAAAGTATAAATATCTGTTTATGAAGTTGTTTGTATCCTGCTCTTCCTGTGCACGGACTTTAAGAAACTGAGATATCTGGGGATTTACAGTGTCAGAATGCAACCTTAACACCCAAGGCAGGACGTGATGACAGAATGCGATTTCTGGAACTGATTTCGCAGATTCTGAGCTCAAGATTCACACTGTTGCGGAGGGCGAGGCCGCCGGCTGCACGCCGAGACCACCCGCCCGCCTCAGAGGCGCCCCACCTCAACGCGGAACTTTAAATTTAGTCACCGACAGGAGGTGGAGACACTTCGGCAGCGAGGCCCGGGAGCGACCCCGCTGCTCACTTAACCGGCCCTGGCGACGGGGAGATCGCTTCTCTGCCCCTCCCAAGGCCGGACCGCTCCCTCCCCGGCGCCCATTCCACAGCGGGGAGCGCTGAGGCATAACCGCCGGCCTCCATGACTCCCCCACCGCCCCTCAGGGCCCCGGGCGCCCCCCGCCCCGCGCCGACCCGCGCGCTCCCTCACCCGCGAGGCGCAGGCCTACCACCGCCGCCTATTGGGCCATGCCGCCTTCCCGGCAGGCCCCGCGCCGTCTGCCGCCGTCACGCTCCGCCCCGGAAGTAGGCCGGCCGTTGCCATGGCGATGAGAGGTGGGCACTCGAGACTGCACACAGGGACGGGGGACTTGTTTATTTATTTATTTATTTTTTAATAGTACCAGGTTTCACACAGTGAAAAGCATAAACGTGCTCTCCCCTCAGTGCAAGGAGGGTGTGAGAAGAGTAAACGACAGGAGAGACATAGTTCTCTGTACATAAAATGCTCTTTATACACAGTACAAAAAAAAAAAACAACTAACAACTCTTCTAACTAAAAATCCCTTTTCTGGTCTCCGGTTTGGATTTCTTCGTCTGGGTCGGAGGTAGAACTGGCACAGCTGAGCTTCCAAACCATTCAGGCACCTTCCTCTTACTAGGCGCATGCGAGCTCTGGAAGAAAATAAATAGCTGGAAAAAGGCAAGTATTCAGAGTCTTACCCTACCCCCAAAAAATCATGGGCAACAGGAGACAGGAACTATCGCTGTTAGAAGTAGAAGGCTTATGTCTCTCTTAAGCGCAACACCTTCTTGACATAGCAAATAGAAAAAAAAAATTTAAACAAATTCAAGAAAATAAATGGGTTTCTGCTCATCCATCATGACACCAGTTTTCCAATAACAGAAAACCAATTTCAAGATTAACATGGACCTGTTGGGGCGGGTGCAAAGGAGGCCACAAACATGATCAAACCTCTGCTGTGAGGACAGGCTGAGAGTTGGGGTTGTTCAGCCTTGAGAAGGCTCCAGGGAGACAGGGGCTACAGGTGAGATGGGGAGGGACCCTTTATCAAGGAGTGGAGCGATAGGACAAGGGGGAATGGTGTTAAACTGAAAGAAGGGAGATTTTAGATCAGATATTAGGAAGAAATTCTTGACTGTGAGAGTGGTGAGACACTGGAACAGGTTGCCCTGAGAAGGTGTGGCCACCCCATCCCTGGAGGTGTTCAAGGCCAAGCTAGATGGGGCTTTGAGGAACCTTGCCTAGTGGAAGGTGTCCCTGCCCATGGCAGGGGGGTTAGACTACATTATTATATGATTCTATCAACACAACTGCTTGGGAAACACATCAGGAGGACCTGTCTACAGCCAAGGGAGAGGTTGCTCCAGCGCCTGCACCAAGAGCTTTGTGCACACCACCAGGCCTCCCAGCCCAAGCTTGGATGAAGCAGGAAGGGTACAGAGACCTTTACAGTGATTGCAGATTGTTCCTGTGCCACAAAGTGGCTTTACTTGGACCTGATGTGCTAGAAGTCATCTGAAGCTATCACCAGCAATCAAAAAGATACATGATTCAAGTAAGATAGATGTTGCACTATTTAGGAGCTATACTTACCTAACCCTGACCAAACCATATGTAATGATTTGTCTGCATCACGTTTTGCTTATCCTGCTGCAAACAAAAGGGAGCTGTACAGCAAGTAGTGCTTGTCAAAGCCACATGGGTTCCCTTTAGAAAAAACACTCTATGTATGTTCATACAACTTGTGTTTATATAAACACCAGTGCAAAAATCCTTCATGATATCAGCAGAGAATCTCACACAACCCTATACCTGAAAGGGGAAAGAGAGACAACTGTTCTCTTAAAGCACTGGAAGCATCTGCCACTAGATGGCTAACAAGATGCACTGGGGAAAAAAAAATGTCTGTAGCAGACTGATACTGTGAGAGGTATATTCAGGCATAGCAAGGGCTGTAAAAGCAGCATGCTGTCACTATATCAAGGATACTATACTAACGAGTGAAGTTGGCTGGCAACCCAGGCCAAGGTCTTAAGTACAGTGAAAGACCCAGAGAGAAGCTGGGATTTTGGTTTGGTAAAGATCAACTCCCAGATCACCAGGTCTGGGCTCCACTCCTGGCACAGAGCTACAGGCAGGCTCACCTTCGGCTGGGAGTCAGCAAACAGCTCCTCCTCATCGGGGCTGAGAGCAGGCTGATTCCAGGAGGCCAGTGTGATCGGCTTCAGGCAGCTTGCTGTCCCTCTGCCACCTGGCTGGCTGTCATCCACGCTCTGCACAGCCTTTCCATATGACAGTAAGGAAGCAGGCTATTAACATACATCACAGCATTAAAGCTTAAGTCTGTACAAAGCAGATTCAGTGCAAAGGCTGTGTTTTGGAGGGGTTATTTTTAGAAGTGAGACTGTAATCATAAACAGAGTTCCAACATCCTCTGCTCAGTGACATCACTAGCTATTTCTTATCCATTTCACCACAAGAAAATTTAATAAAGTGATGCGCATCCATTTCAAACACAAGGGAACCGGAACTTGTACTTGGGTGTTTTGTGTTGTTTTTTTGTAATGGAGAAGCACACTTCCTCCACCTCCATGGCTGTAAGAACTTAAAATACTTGCTTCTGACTCACATGTGCTGTGTTTCCAAATGTGTTTTTGCAGCAAAGGTGTCAGTTATAAATGGCAGAGCAGATAGAGAAGTATTAACTTCCGATTTCTATATAATGCCTGCTGATCACAGGTTGGAACAGCCAAGCTGAGATTTTTTGATCAACTACACATCTCAATGTTACTGAAAGCATTGCTAATGGCAAGTCTACCACAAGCTTTATTACAGTAAAAACATCTGTTTACCGAAGCCAAAGGCACCACTTGCAGATGGGTTTTCTCCACTCCTTCCTTCATTGTTGGATTGATCAAATTACCCTAAAAGCAGTAGTAATGGAAGGTTGTTAAAATCCAGTAACATCGTTTAGCAAATTTAAATGCTGTTTGCTACAGGGAATTATTAGAACCAGGATATCTTCTGAAGGAGAAGTAAATCAAGACTATTTGGATTAGCAGTCTACTCATTTGTATAATATTAATTTGATTTCTAATAGAATGTCATTCCTGTTACTAGCTCCAGCAGCTAACAGTAGCAGAAAAAAAGTGTAATTAGAGCTCACGCAATTGGACTGCCAGGAGGTCAACTTCAGGAAAAAGAAGATTCAGACACAGATATTGTAGAAACAAAACAGCACTCAGGGATGCAAGTGGCAATCTATTTGGCAAAATGGCAAGGTCTGAAAAACTGTTTGAGCAATCAACCCTAAACTCTGCACGGAACAGACAAAATCCCTAGCGCAGGCAGCAGAAGAATTTCAAGGTTGGAATTTCTTTTAACCAGTCCCACCAGGAGCCACTCAGTGCAGGGTGGCCTCTTGTACAAGGTGCTGAATTGGGACTTTGGAGACACAGAGAGGCCAGCTGGGGGTTCAGAAGACTAGCTTGGCTTCTCTCGAACAGCAACAAAGAGCTTCTTGTTTCCTGAGATTTCTTCCCAATGAGTCAGACTTACGGCATGACACTTTTCTTGTTATCATGGCTACACCCATCAGTTTCAAGAAACAGAGGAACCGATGAAAGACTATAAGACATATCTGGCAGGCATTGCCTCTGGCTTTTTCATGCTCTCAGCTCTTCTGCCATCTTAGAGCTTTTGCACAGTGAGAGAATCACTTTTCCCACATCAGATTGGTGACCAGGTACCAATGCACAGAAGCAAGGCAAGGGCAGAACATGGACTTTGTGGCTATGTAGGATCCAGCTTACCAGAGCTTTTCATACTGGGGAGAACTTGGAATTTCAGCTTTTTCCTCCACTGTCCCAGATACTGTAAATCTGGGATTTACAGGAGAGCTTTTACATCTGCATCCCTATAGGACCGGACAACAGCAGAAAGCATTCATACCTGCCAAGGCCTCTAGTAAGCTGCAGTTGTGGACCATCATGTACCTGATCTTCCTGGGCTGCATGTCCACTACTTAGTGTGGCAGAGATGAACTGATGGTCCCACATGGGAACAGATCAACTCAGGTGACATGTTTCAGAGAGCACAGCTGGCTGCACATGGGCAGCCCTCCTCCTAGGTCAATACTTTGAAAGGGGAACCCTCTGAACACTGGTCTGAGAGGAGAGGGAGGCAGTCCTACTCAAAGCTGATGGAAAGATGGATTGTAAAGATGAGGCACTAAACACTACTAGAAAATGCAACAACATGAAAGGGCTTTCAGTCCATTCCCATGAAAGAGGAAACATTCTTTTGACAAAACTAGTTTTATACCTTTTTACTAACCTTTGTTTTACTCCACAAGGCATCTTTCCTGGTTGCTTGATCTGCTTCTGCTTTTTCCTGCTGCCCTTCTGACCACACCAACATCCTTTTGGCACTTGACCCATCCCGAGACTTATTTCTATCCTCTTTTTCCAATAATGCAATAGTCATCTTGATGAGATACATTTCAATATTTGCAGGAACAAGTTTTCTGATTGCTTGAATTTTGGTGGTATCTTAGAAAAAAATATAAATACATTTCTTTTAATCCTCTTGCCCCTCATTCATATTGTAATACACATCAGCTATCCCTCATTGAAGACAAGACTTAAAAAATAAAACATCATAGGGGTTTGACTCATAAGAAAGCAGATCAGGAACTCACAGGATAAATCCCCGCCTCATTCATGCTCACACAAACTTACTGTCCTCAAATTTACTCTAAAACATCAGAATCACCTCTAAGTCACATATCCTATCAACCATTTTCTCTTGAAATGAAGGCTATATTAAGTCAGGCTGAAAAACCTTCCTGATTTCTTAAATATACTGCCATGCCAGTTCTCATGTTCAATATGAGCCATCAATGCGCACTGGCAGCCCAGAAAGCCAAACGCATCCTGGGCTGCATCAAAAGAAGCATGGCCAGCAGGTCCAGAGAGGTGATTCCACCCCTCTACTCTGCTCTGAGACCCCACCTGGAGTACTGTGTCCAGCTCTGGGGCCCCCAACATGAGAAGGACATGGGCCTGTTCAAATGGGTACAGTGGAGGCCACAAACATGATCAGTGCTGGACCACCTCTGCTATGATCACAGGCTAAGGGATTTGGTGTTGTTCAGCCTGGAGAAAAGAAGAGGCCTTCCAGTACCTAAAGGGGGCCTACAGGAAAGATGGGGAGGGACTCTTGGTCAAGGAGTGTAGCGATAGGATGAGGGGTAATAGTTTTAAACTTAAAAGAGGGGAGATTTAGATTATATATGGGGAAGAATTCTTGACTGTGAGGGTTGTGAGACACTGGCACGGGTTGCCCAGAGAAGCTGTGGACGCCCCTTCCCTGGAGATGTTTAAGGTCAGGCTTTGATGAGTTAAGGATGGGGCTTTGAGTGACCTGGTCTGGTGGGAAGTGGGGTTGGAACTTGATGATCTTCAAGGGCCTTCCAACCTGAACTATTCTATGATTCTCCATTCCAGTATGGCACTAAATTTAAGACAACAATCAGTCTGGTTGAGCCTGTAACTGCTGCTGAAAAGATGCATTAATCTTGAAGAGCAACAAAGCTAGCGAGCAAACTCTGCCAACCTAAGGAACTGAACTACTAGGGCAAGACTGAACTTTCAGTCACTCAGTTTCAGAACCGCAAGTCAGTAAATGGCTGTCTTCAGCCTCTGAACTAGCCTGTGGCAATGGATGACAGTGTTAAGAGCAAGAACTACTTTTCCTGCACTTGCCAGCCTCCTCCTCAAACTTCTTGCAGAGAAGTTGCACTGGATAAATTCTACAGCTTTTATTCAGCTTATTTTGTGTAGATGCCAGTACTTAGATGCCAGATGACAAGATTTTGTCAGGCTAATAATTTTTCCAAAAACACTTGAGTAAATATAGATGTAAGAATGTTACCTGAATCTTTCCAGCTGCCATACAATTGAGTGAAAGGATTTGTAGATCTCTTTTATGAATCGCGATTGCCTTATTTTACGACATAACCTTGAAAGGAAAGCAATGACCCTGGGATTGCCATGCTCTGCCTTGCCACAGGCCTTCCAGAAATGACAGACTCCACGTAAAGCAGCAGCTGAGCTGTCAGTTTTTCATTCCCTTTATCTATATGCCACTGTTATGAGAAGCTTTAGATAAGGGCTGCAATACTCACCTGAGTTAATGGGAGGATTACGGACAACATCAGAAATGATCTGTTGAACTTCATGAGTCAAACCTGCTCGCTCCAGGTTGACAGGGTAGCCAGCTTTCATTGCCTGGACCAGGTGAGAGCCAACCTCAGAAAGAGGCAGAGATCTGCTCTCACTTATAGTCCTCTAGGGAAACAAAGGTAGAAGAAATTGAGATGGCAGACGTGTCTGAAATACAACTGAAAGTTTAAAAACACAGCAACCTCCCATTCCTAAAAAGCAATCAGGGGATACTGGCACACAGCAGTGCAAAGCTCCCCAAAACATTTTGTTACTCCTAATTTTTATTCCATTTCTTTTCCAGCTTGTAAACAGCATCTTTTTCTGAGGCCAGTAATTCTCAGTTCGAGTGCAATGAAGAGAGGTTTTACACAGGAAGGGTGCCATGTGTCCACCAGGTTCACTACAGCCTGCTTAGAGCTCACAATCCTTGTGCCACAACACAGTGATTAGCAGCCTCTTTCCACCCTGTTTCTGCCACAAGGGAAACAGATGCTCTCACCTCACAGTTATGTCAGAGCATCAAAGCAGCTCCTACTTCATGAGACTTCTGTGTCAAAGCTTCAAATGTTTCCTGCTAAGTAGCTGTGATGCACCTGTTATTCATCTGTTGGATGAACTCTTCTCTTAAAACTGAATAAAAACATCTCAAGCTTTATCTACATGAACTTGTATTTTTCAAGGAGAGATTTCAAACTGGTTACTTGTCTTCCTTGAAAGAAAAGGTTTCAAGCTTCTACCGATTTCTCCCCAGGCAATACACATAGAATGGCATAGAACCATCAGGACTAGTGGATACAGAGCACCAAGTTACTCATTAATAATGATACAACTGTTTGCTGTTAATGAGTCCTTAAGTCCCTAACTTAAAAGTGTAGCATATGACAAGGTTTACCCCTACTCTTGGGAAGGGCAAGGCAAAATTCAAAGCACCTTCAGTTTTCTACTGCAAGATCAAAAAGCAATAAATAAAATTATGTCTAAGTGGCTCAGGAGGCCCCTTTTCACAGGACACATGGTGTGATGCCAGCTTAGCAACATGCCCTGTAACACTTAGAAGTGCTACACACATCTAAGCACAACTTAGACATGACAGGTAACTTATCCTCAACTTTTGTTCATAACAGCAAACACAGCTTTCCAAAATCTGAGCTAGAAACCCATGATAATACTTATCACCTCGACTTCAGTTTTGCATTGAATGTTCCCATTAACCTTGTTTTTTTGACACGCAAGTCTTATGCATGGATATGGCATAGGGAAAAGTATAGGGATTTGCTACATAAACCAAGAACAGAGTTCGAGAAATTTATCTCAATGGTTATTAGCATTAAAGATACACCTGTATACAGGCCCATGGTTGGTGTCCTTTCCATCAGGCTATTGGATCACGAAGTTTTTCCTATATGCCTTTACTACTGTGGGGTATAAAGGAAAAGAGAGAAGAGAAAAATACAGGAACAGGCACAACTAACACCCTCAATAGAAAAATCTTGCTGCATAACTGTACTGAAACCAAGGGCCAGCAAAGCAACAGCAACAATTCTGCCTGATGCCCTCCCCAAGTAGGGAGCTGTACCTTACCTCACTGTATAGCATCATAGAATCATTTGGGTTGGAAGGGACCTTAAAGATCACCGAATTCCAACACCCTGCCATGGGCAGGGACACCTCCCACTAGAGCAGGTTGCTCAAAGCCCCATCCAGCCTGGCCTTGAA
>JAOTQQ010000032.1:3370028-3387345 GCA_026546715.1 Gallinago undulata
CTTCTGTAGGCTCCCTTCAGATATTGATAGGCTGCTATGAGGTCTCCCCGGAGCCTTCTCTTCTCCAGGCTGAAGAATTCCAGCCCTCTCAGCCTGTCTTCATAGGAGAGATGCTCCATCCCTCCGATCATCCTCATGGCCCTCCGCTGGACCCATTCCAACAGGTCCATGTCCTTCCTGTGTTGAGGACTTTAAAGCTGGACACAGTAATCCCACCTCGCAGAGAGCCCAGCATTTTCATACTCTGACTAGTCCACAGAGATTTGTTAAATGAGCTGCCATTTGCCAGGAAAGATACTCCTCCAGTTTTTTAAAGCAACCCAGCCCCAGCCCCGGGCAGCGGATTTAAGAGAACCCACAAATATTTCCTCTCTGTCCTCTGGACAAAGTATCCCCCACATTATTTTTCAAAAAGGAAGGAACCTCCACATGGAAGAGCTTACCACTGAGAGATTTTTCTCTTGGAACAGGACATATGTGACATGCTGTGAGGGAGAGAGGGCTCTAGTATGCTTCTGGGGAGATGCTTCCTTCTGATGTTTAGATCCAGATGTGTGGAATGTGTCAGTCTGAGAGAGATAAAGAGGATTTTGAACAATTTTATCCCAGTGACAACTAATGGGTCACCCTCCCATTATCTGAAAGAGTAACAAAAATGGAGTCATTCATTTCTATCATGGTTGGTTTTGATGCCAAGCCCACATTCCATAGAAAAACAAAGCAAAAGAGTCCAGGTGGTTACTCACATACTCCCATCTTAATAAAACAAGCATCGGATTGTCCAAGGGACTTGCAAAAAAAAAAAATCCAACCAGAAAAACAGTGTCCATGTCAACACAACTCCTTAGGTACTGCTCATTACATGTAGAACTATTCCATCAGAACAAGCTCTTGTATTCAGTCTGCTGCTTAGTATGGGAAACTCCTCCATTTGTTTTAATCTTTTGCCCAAGACAGATTTCTTGGAAAAACCCCAGAAGAAACAAACCAGGAATGCTTTTGGTTGCCATTCCTAAATCATTATATTTGTCTATAAAGCAGAAAGACAATTCCAGAGTCTTCTCAAGCATTACAGAGAAGTACTAATCCTCTACCTGCTTTCTAGACAAGATAAATCCCTTTAACTATAGATTTACATAGAAATTTAGATCCCTGAAGTAGAACCGCTTCATAGTTCCTCCAACCCCCTGCTCCATGGCTCCTCCCTAATGGTGTCTCTCACCATAGTCACTGATGAGTAACCTCTCTACAGAATGTCTCAGAAGAAAATCAACTGTGAAAAGAAAACCAACAGGAATATTTCCAACAGCAGGAAATCTAAGCTCTTCTGCCAGTCTTATAAGGAGAAACTTAAAGGAAGCAAAGCCCTGCTCTCCAAGTATGAGTCAATAAATCATGGAGAAGGTCCATTTACTATACCTTTGGCCTCCAGCCCCAACTCACAGTAACTACCTGCAAGCTTTCAGTAATATGGCACCTATTGGACACTCAGCCTGGACAGACAGGTGCCCTTTATAAGGATGTCCTGGACTTTCTAGATAACCATACCAATCTGGAACATCAGCCAGGTCCCAACGTCATTGCCAAGGAGCACATTTAGATTTGAGAGGCCAATTTGTATGCCAGACTAGCAAGTTTTGCTGCCATGCTTGGATGGAATAGCTGTAACAAGGACAAACTGAAGGAGAGATCTGACAGCTGCAGACCAAATTATGTTTTAAGGCTCTTTCGAAGTAATAGGGATTTTACTAAGTCATACCTGCAAACCATGTACTTGGCAGAAGTCCTTAATTTCAGCCAGGAGAGGGATCAACATGGTGGATTTTGCTTCAGATACACCATCAATTCTCTTCACATTCTCAACATTTGTGGGCCTGGTTTTGGATGAATAATAAAAGACATGGAAGTATCCTGTGCCAATGCTTTGAAACATCAAGTGTCTTTGATTAATGTGCTTGGACTACAGATCTATTAGTCAAAACTTAAAAATAATGTTACTGTACCCTCATCAACTTCACAAGTAATGAAGTTCACTGTTTCATGCCTCTGAATTATGAAACTTTACCTCAGCTTTAAAAACATCAAGTTTGCTGCTTAATACTTTGGAAGATCAGTTTCATATCCAACTTTGTTTGCTTTCACCTCCCAAGAGCACATAAGCCCAGAGCTCTTACTTTTAGAATGTGTATGGTATTATTCCATGGGATACTGTCCAATGCCTTTTAGTAGCTGGGGAGGGCGCTTCAGATGCATTACCAACTGAGCTGCCCCACAATGCCCTCTCATACTATGACAGGGGGGAAAAAAAAGAAAGTTTTTTTTTCCCCGTTCTTTCAGTATTTGAGAGCAACACTAAATTGTGCTTATTCTTTTACACTACAGAGCCCATGCAAGGTAAGGGACAGCTCCGTAGCTGACCCTTAGTAGGATAAGGGCATACCAAAATGATTAAAGCACACTGGAGAGAAGCCGATAGAAAGATAAGGATTAGTAGAAAACATACTTCCTCCTCTGACTGGTCTGTCTAACAGGAGGTTTGGATATGAAGACAGGCAAAGTTGTCATCTGGATTGTTTGGTGGTTTTTTTTAAATAATAACTAGAATGAAGAAGCAAGTCTGGTGTCAATAATTGTTTAACTTATACCAGTCAGTGGTCTACAAGGGTATTAGAGCAAATTAAGATTCTCCGGAAAAGAGCTGCTCCACTACCAATGAGGCATACCCTCCCAACAAATGCAGAGAGGGAATCTGTGACTTGGCTTGCAGCCTTTTCAGTTTATACAACATGTGTGCATGCTGGCTTTACCTTATTCGCGCCATCTCCACCAGGATCTTATTAGTTGCCAAGACAGCTGGAGGAATTACCTTCTCATTAGCTACCTTCTGTCTAGCAGTCAGCAACTTGCCATACAGAGCAGTCTGTGAAGGAGAAAGCCAAATTCTTATGAAGCAGCTCTAGATCACTCATATAGGCATAATTAAGATGAGAGGAGAAGTTCTAACCCCACTCATCTTTCCACTAATAGATGAGAAACCAGTAATCATTAACCCGTCTTAACATATTCTAGTTCTAGGACTCGTATTCAAAACTTCTTTTTAATATATTAAGAGCTGCCCAAGTCACCTGATCCAATACAGGACTGTGGTCTGCAGGTTGACCACAATTCACAGATACCCTCCCTCTTCCAAAAAAAAAAACCAAAAACCAAACCACCCTTACTTCTAGTTCTTTCTCTCGGGATGAAACAGCAGGTTCTGGAGGCTTCAAAGGAGAAGATTTTACTGGCAAGTGCTCCACAACACTAACAAAAAAAAAACGTGTGTTAAACAAGCCCTGTATTAGATCAGTTTATTCAGGAACTTTGCACAAGGCTGTGGGAGAACAGCAGCCCAACTTATTTCACCTGCTCTGACAGCGCCATCAGTCAGGGTCTGATGGTTTGGCACCTCATGCTAGAACTGCACTCAGACACAACTTTTGCTGGTTGGGGCAGAATCAGCAGTGTCCCTAAAGTAACAGAATTCCTCTTAAAAATAGCCTCTTACTGTACAAAGCTCAAGCAGATGAAATTGCAGTTTTGTGGAAAAAAAAACAACAACTAACAAACCCACCAATATCCCCATCTACAGCTGGATTCCCATATTGTTAACAAAAGGATCTTCTTACAAGCCCTTGTCCATTCATGATGTTATTTTGATAGCATCCCACAAGAAACACCTTACATTTTTCCCCAGGGCTGGTAACATTAATCCCAGCCAAAAACGAGCTAATAACTTCAAAGGCATCAGTGACAAGGACACAGCTGCTGTGCTGCAAGGAGAATTAGCTGGTGTTACCACTATGCACATCTGCCTAGTGATCAGCGCCAAAGCTACCAGTCCATCCGTGGGCTCACGTACTTCGGGACATTTATCCTTAATTAGACTGTACGATTATACTGCAGTATCTGTTAGCAGACAAACTGGATCAAGAGTGTCTTTTCCTAGGTAAAGTATGAAATAACACTTGTTTTGGATTGTAGCTGTCCCTAAAACGATTTTTCTTCACAGGGCTACAGCAGCAATTTATTCAGCCCAGGTGACATATCCTATTTTCCTGTCATCTGCCAGCAACAGGCTACTTGCCTGAAGGAGGAAACAAACTGCTCAGAAATGCAAGGTGGGGTTAATCTGAAGCACCACACAAGCCAGGGAAACAAATTACTTTGCCTGCTTTTTGCAAACGCTTGTATTATTTCTTTTGACCTCAGGGAGCCTTAACTTGATCTTAGTCTTCTCCAGACCAGGCAGAAACCTACACACTCACTTACAGTCCCTGCATGAGTTCAGTTCTGCCAGCTTTACGAGGAAGTCACAACTGTCACGTACCTCTTCAGCATGTTATTGCTTCCTGGAAGAGTTTTACCTTTTTTCTCATTTGAAAACATATCATACAGCGACATCTATAAAAAAATATAAGAAAGAGACAAACAAATGCTGATTTACCAGGCTTTCCACTGAAGTTGCTGTTAGCAGCAAAATATTAATTTGTGACACCACGATACACTTGCAAGACTTTTTTTAAAAACCAACAAGGATGGACCAGAGAGCACAGGAGGAGCTGTACTCCTACAGATCTACCTGCTTGCCTGGTGACCACGCTGCTCCTTTCATGTCTGGGGAGCGCTGCGTTGAACGCGCAGGTGAAGGTCTACTGCTGTAATAAAATGGATTATCTCTTAATCAAATCAGACCACGTAATTTGTGCAGTGACACTGCCATTAAAAAAAAAATAACTGCTAAGCAAACTGATTTGAACTTGGTATAGGGTTATCTTGGCAAATCAAGAGTTCTTATTGGGGTTTTCTTAGTGTTTTGGGGTTTTTTTTTAATTATTATAATCACCATTATTCTTGAAAAAAACAGAGGACCTCAAAGCCTGTTAATAATAAAACTTGAACAAGGAGCAAGAATCTTATCTTATAGAAGCAGCAAAGACTTTGGTGACAAAAATGGAATTTTTGTGACAACACATGAAAGATTCAATTTTGAAGATCCTATTACTGGAGAAAACAAATGAGTAGCAACTTTCTGGTTTACACTAGGCAAACAGCTTTTGCTGTTGCTTAGTGTTTAATAATAAGCTATTTCTTTCACCTGGAGACAGTAGCCAAAAGAACCACAACAGCAGAATATCAGAAGGCAAAATAAAATTGTTGCTTTGTCATTACTTGATTTACTTATTTTTTAGAAACACTAAGACAATCTAGATACCACTGTCCTAAGGCCAGCACTGAAGAGCTTTGTTTTAATACTGTTTCTTGTCACAGCAAAGTCTCTGCAACCTCCAGTTCATTACCTTTCCCTACAAAAAGGCTGGTCAGAATTATTGTTTGTGAAGACCAACAGAACACTGTTTATTAAATATAACCAGAAGCAAAAGACTACAAGCAAAACTTCACATGCTGTTCTCTTGGTGCAATAGACTCTGACGGCAAATAACTGATTAGCACTGAAAAAAACACCCCACCTTAGCAGACATACCCACCAAGACTTTAAACAGTTAAAATTACACAAGAATAAATACACAAAGACAGACAAACTATTACACATTCATGTTGAATCAATTCTTGTTAGCATAAAGGCTTTTCTGTTTCATTCTCAGCTTAAATTTAATGGAAAAGTAGGTCAAGTACATAACTGGGAAAACAAATTGTTAGCTGCTTTCTTTAAAGCCTTACTGTTTTACTCATCAACATTGGAAATAACATAAATCTTGATGGATTTTCCTCTACCATTTCTTGTCTTTAGCTGATTACTTTCTCCACAAACATCCATTGCCACAACTGCTTCCAGGCTACCCAAAATCACTGGCCAGGAAGTGATTTCTCCAAACTACCTTTTCCCACTAACTCTCCCAGTTACAGGCCTGTCTGATTGGCTGCATGGAAGACCTCAGTGATGAGGCACCCTTAGATCTAAGCTGTGACTCACACCAGCTCAGGAGCACTAGACAACATGTCACCTTTCACACCAGCAGTCAGAGGTGTTTATCCAGGCACTTCCACTGACTTCTTTTTATTATGATACTGCATAAGGAAAAGCTTTGGCTAGAAAAATCAAGTGCAGAAGTCTCTTGTCCAACCTAGCCATCTCCAGGAGCTGATGATATGATGTTAAAATCATTCAAAGTCTCAAGAGAACACAAGCATTACCTCCTAGGACATCTCTGCAGATTAAGGTCTTCACTGGACTGTAACAGAAGACTTGGATTTGAAGCAGATGCAGCCTTTACCAGCCAATTTCTACCCTGTAAGAAATAAACCACATGGCTTAGCTAGAGATTGCTCTGAGAAGCCTTTGATGCGTTGTTTCACAACAAAACATACCTTCTGGGTAAGCATGCACAAGGTTGCAAACTTGTTATGCCCAGAGGCTTCTTTGAGGAACCCTTCCATTATCAACTGTTGGCAGAGTGATTTCCACCAGTTCTCTGGCCAGTCTTTTCCACTACCAAAGAGAGGGTGTCTTCGGTATCTGTCTGGCAAGCGTTGAGTACTCTGGAATTATTGAAAGAATTACTTAGGCTTCTCCAGTCCTTAAGGAGGGAAGTTTCCAGTATAACCAGTAAATCAAAAACCTGAGATACAAGGAGCATGTCCTCAAGAATGTTTCTCCACAGAACTTTTCTGTAAAGTCACAAACCAAAATTATTTGTTCAAGTTTACGTAATACCCATTACAATAACCACACCTACAGCAGCTCAATGATGAGGGCAGAAGCCATGCATATTGCCTTGATCATGACACCTGAAGAGCAGTTTCACCTCTGCTAACCTAATCCACTCCTGAGTTTTCTGCCAAGGCCGTGACAAGGTCATGACTTTCTTTTGTAGTAAGACCCCAGACAAACCTACACTTCGATCACAGAACTGTTAAAACATCTCCCTTTGTATACGGAAGAGGTTGCAGGAACATCCCAGCCATCCACAGCAGCAAAGAAAGTCCTCTAGTGCAGTTTGTATTTTACTGGTTCAAGTCAATCTTACATTGCACGAGTTCAAACAGAAGCAGTTACCCATTCTGTTTTTAATTAAAAAGAGCCTACAGAAGTAAAAATAAATTTACAAGTCCTGTTTAAATCCCAGGACACGGGTACAAAGCCAGAAGTAAGCTCACTACAGATGTCTAACCCCCTCCTTCTCCTCTGGCCTTTATTGCAAAGTGGGTTGTATGTGTTTTTTGTTTTCAAAAGTTGCTGATTTACTCATCTCTAACCCATGGTTCAGACTCTAAAAAAGCTGATCAGCTTCTGTCTGATGGGTTATCACCCACACCCCTCCCAATTCAGGGTCCAAATGTGGAAGGGGTTTTAGCCCCTTGCCATCCAAGAGAAACTCTTGGCATGAGCCTGAAAAGTTGAGAACTTTTAGACAGTGGGAAATAACAGAGGATCAAGCTTTAGGAGGTAAAAGCATCACAGGCAGAAAGAAGTGTCAACTTATTGCTAGCATACGAAATCAATGGCAAGGCACACTTCAGACCCTGTTACTTGTAGACTTGCTGAGTGCCCCCTCCATTGGGTAAGCTACATGGTCAAACAAGTATTTTTTGTTCTTATATATATGTGCATGTATATACACAAATTGTATATCCTCCAGAGAGTGTATGTGTATATGTATACATACACCTATCTGCGACACTGATTAGATAAGGACATCCCATGGGAGGTGGTGGTGGGAAAAAAAGCAAGGGATGTGACTAACAGTTATACTCTTGGACAACAGGAGACAGCAGGGTGGAGGCTCACCTCTTGCCACTTACAAGACTCATTAATACAGGTTTTCCAGATTTCCTGTTAGTATTTCTACCAAAATTTCTTCATGCTAGGTACCAACACAGAGCATCTATCTCCAGGAGCACAGTTTTCCTTACAGAGGAAAACACACCAGGCTGATGTTGAAGACAAGAGGAAACCAAGTGAACGAAATCCAGGACAGGCAGTGGCCAGCACGCAGTGGCCTCATGGGCTCTGTACCACCCCCAGGGATCACAGCAAGGAGCTATTTGGAGAATTTCAGGTGGTTAAGGAGCTGCTATCTTGCATGTGCAGTGGGAGAAGCACGAGGGAGAAGGGCTTGTTTCAGACCTTTGGCAGCAAGGGATGGAAGCTGGAGCAGCCAGCTGCAAGCAGGAGGGACTCAGCTTGCGCCCAGATGGGACCAGGGCAGAGTCCTGATGGTGCACACAAGCCAGTCACCTATTTGGCAGGCAGAGAGAAAGCTCCAAGTCCCATGTCTCCTCTTCTACAGCACCGTCATTCAACTTCTAACACACATTACTCTTAAGCATGGCTACATTCCTAAACTTTCAGTTATGCCAGTGACTTCAATTACACCAACACCTGCACATTTTCAAACCATAGTTTTGACTTAGCGAACGAATTTAGTGGTGGAAAGTAACTATAAAAGGAACAAGATGCAAAACAGTAAACTCTGTGTCCTTGTTTGGGCTGAGTATTGTCACTTAAGCTTGGCATAGGACTGACCAACAGAAGACAGCAATTTCAGCTTTGTACAAATTATTAAATACAAAAGATACTACTACAAGCCACTCACAACCAGTCACTGAGACTACTGACAGCAATAAAATAATTGCTGAAACAGCCACAAATTTCCCTGTTCACTGATAAAAGGAGACCTTAAGAGTTGCATATTCTTCTTTGTTTAGCAGGGTTAGTACAATACTTTTGTTAATGCAGCTTTAATTCAAAGTTTCCCAAAGAACCTTGATCACTTCCACGATCTGACTCAACCTTCAAATATTAAGTGAGACACGGTCTCCCTTGTGGTCCACCAAAGCCTATCGGAAGCCACCTGGACTTAACAAAAAGATACCACTAACTTAAAGAGCATGAATTCGCCGTAAACCATACATAAGCTTTTAAAGCAACATACCAGTCAGTCTCAGACAGATACAGCACAAACTTATGGCGATATTATTTCATACATTTTTCTAGAGCATACATTGATGCAACAAATAAACACTTATTTTTTTTAAAAAAGTCATGGTAGTGCAAAAAAAGGGTATTCTTGTGGGCAGTAGAAGTTTACTCTGTATTTGCAGGGCAATTTTGACATCTTTACTTCTTCCAGTAGCGTCTAATAAATTAACTATCAGTCCCACATTGAAATCTGAAACAATATTAGCCCCCTAGACATACTTGTGCGACAGTTAGGAATTAACTTTCTTATTTAAGAGGAAAAAAGAGGAACATCATTCATCCAGTTTTATCAAGTACTACAGGTGACTCTTTTCCTCCCTGCCCCCAAGTTGTAAGCATAAAAAATGATTCTGTTCTTACTCTCGTATTTTACGTCTGGTGAATTTCCTGCCTAGTATTTAAAAAAAAATAGTGTAAGTTAAGGTATATAGACGTCATATATATTCATTCTAGGATCCTACTTCCTGACCCACTGCTCCAAGCAGTACAAAGCTAGAACACAGGCTATCATTTGCTTTATTCAAACAAACTCAGATTACCAAGTGAAGATATGTTTATTCCTCACTCTGAAAAAGCTACTCCTTCCAGGATAATTGAAGTGATGCATTTTCATGGGGAAAATACAAAACACCATCACACAACCAAGAATTTAACTGTCTCTACGAAAACAGACTCACCATAAAGAAAACAAAAGCTCAAGCCTTTACTGGAAAAGCTTTAGAACCTTTACTGATACTTGGGTTGGTGTTTATGTGTTTAACAGATGTTTGTCAATAACCAACTCAAAACAGCCCCCAAAATACAGGATAGCTCCACACAAGCCAAATAGTGGGTTCTATTTCTAAGTTGAACTCTTAGGCCACAGAGGACTGAATGTTTTACTATTAAGAATAAAAGAACTAACATGGCAAGAGCCTGGAAACAGAAACTGTTTCTTTGCTGTACGTGCAGGAAATAAAGTACAACACACTTCAGAGGTCCACTATACTTATGGCTGTTGCCTGTTAAAACAGCAACCTAGTTTGCTGCATAAGGAAATGCTGCTGAGCAGCTTCAGAATGTCTAGACTGCCTCTCTCTATAGATATCCAGTTGTGAGAAAAAAAGTAGTAAATATATACGTGTACACACACATTTACATGTACGTATGTTCATGTATTATTTGGTGTATCAACAGCAAGGGACATTGTAACAGTCCCTCCACTCTCACAACACAGACAAGGATTTTCATTATTACTTACAGATCCTCGGAGAAACAGAATGGGAATTCTAGTTCCAAACTTCTCTTCCAGGGCACTCACTGCAGACAGCAGCTGATATGCTTGCTTCCCAAAGTCCTGTAAACCACTTTCCGAGTCACTGGAGACTGCAAAACAGGAGGCTCTGGAACACACAAAGAAAAAACAAGTTTAACACACATAGAAAATCAAGTCCCCCCCCCTTCTTTCAAATTTTGTCTGTCAAGCAATAACTAAATATAATACACACTTCAAGTTACATTAATATAACCAACTAAATATGTTTAAGCATAAAGAACTAGTACTGAAAACATGAGACCAAGCAAAAAATCAAAAATCACTTGTGGTTAAGACAGCTGCCCAACCCAATACTATGCGTTTCTTCATCATACTTGCCGTGACAGAGCAACACCGTCTCCGCAATCCTTTGAATTTAATATTTGAATACTTGGGCTGCTTTAGGCATACAAGACATTTCTTTAATTGCATTGAATAGGAAAAAATAACAGACAAAAAACTCTAAGTAACACTAAGGAGAAAAAACAGAAGGAAAGAGTAACCCCATTAAAGATTTTCTAAGATTTGTTAATGCATTTATTTCTGACTGGAAGAACCCATCAAAAAGTTATTGGCACAAATCACTTTTAAGGAGGAGGAAAAGGATGGAGATCTATTTCAAGTGATTACTGATTTGCAGCACAAATTCACTATGGGGCTCTTTAGTGGCACAGCAACGTGACTACAAAGATTGAAATGATAATCTTTCAGATTCTCTTCTTGATTAGTTTTAGTAGAGGCCAAGCAAAGATTTCTTTATCTTTGAGCACACAGGAAACATAGCTGATTTGATAATATTTTTCCAGAAAGCAACACAGCTAAACACCTTGTCTCTGATCAGGCATCATCATGCTACCAGCAAGAGCAAGGAATGCTTTATTGTAAGTTCAGGGAAAGCATGTACGTGCACAGTGGAGAGGCTCAGGAAAGTGTTTCTGCGCATACCGGCATGACTACGGACCCCCAGGCTTGCCTTCAGCACATCTATGAGATTATTAGCAATGCTAGGAAGAACATATGTCAGCACACGCTGTACCAGGAGAACGGCCCCCTTAACACTTGTGCAATTTAACCTTAGACACGTGGTATTGCACTCCACTCGCAAGTATTTTCCTTTGGGATTAATTACTTAACAGGACTTAAACTGACCAACAAAAGTGTATTTCACAATCTAAAAGTGTTGCTCTAAAGCCTTTTAGGAGCTGTGACTGTACTTTGTTTACAGGCTTTCCCACAGCCTGAGAGCTTATAAGCTGCCTCATGGCTTGCTCAGCTCCTAACTCTGGAGAAGGTTAGAGACAATTGTTCAAAGATAAACTTCAGGCTGAACATCTGCAAAATCAGATGCATGAAAAGCCAATTATTCTAGATCGTTTGCCTTTTAAGTCAGCCTGAGACAACGTAACCTCTTGTATCAGCCTTCAGGGAAGAAAGCTTACCTGGACTTGCAGTTATCACAGCATTCTTCTGTGCCCATAATGCCAGAGGAAACCTTTCGGAGTTGTCTGTCTTCAAAATGAGACAGGATGAGTCTACCCAAGGGAATGCAGGGAATTAAATATAAGACCAAGAATTTACACATCAAATGTATTGCAGAAAACAGAGTTGAAATCAGCATCATTAATTAATTCACTGGGGAGCAAATTATTTGGCCTTGATTAAAGAAAAAGTTGGTTTTGTTTGGTTTTTTTTCAAAAGCAAATAAGGAAACACTTGATGTACAAGTATGCTGAAGGCAGTATTTTTTGATACTGCTTTTAATATGTAACATGTTTGCACGTTGAGTATAAGATGCCATCTGGTTACAACCTCCAGTTGTGACTAAATTGCAATGGTTCTTATCATAGCTGACCGAAGTGACATAAAGGCATTAAACAGATTCCAGTACTCACTTCCTCCTACAGCTATTTGACACAAGGTACTTCTCTATTTTAGCCAACATCTTCAGTTTGTACAACCGAAACGTTTCATTGCGTATCTCACTCAGAAGATGTCTGTGAGTCAGAAGGAAAAATGAAGAGCCTTAAATACTGATCACTGTTTCCCTGTCCCACATTCAAAATGAAACATGCCAGACAGCTCTCAGTCAAATTCACAAGAAACAGCTAGAAAAAAAATATCCTCCTAAAACCAGACCCAAACTGCCTGCATGTTCCTCCATGATCTTGATCCTTATAGGACAGGGCATACTCAGAAAGGCACTTCATCATTTTGAGAAGAATATGAATAATCATTCTAAACAGGACAGGAGAGGCAGAGAGCATCTTCCAACCCCACGAGCTACTAAGCTTCAGAAATGCACAAAGGAAGGGGCAGAGGGCATCAAGAGAGGACAATTTCTTTACAGTTTTCCAAACTCTGGCAAGTTCTCATCAATGCCATTGCCAGATTACGTAGTATGCTAAGATAACAGCACTCTTCTTTCAAGAGATTCAGAGGTGGCATGTTACTATCCTTTATAGTAATCACTGGAAGTATCCAACAGAGAAGATAGCACAGAAGTAGTTGATGGGTGATGGTATGGAACACTTGCTCTGCCCATACTGAGCTGCCTCATGAGCCAAACCAGAGCGACCATCTGCACCACACTCACTATGCCACTGGGCATCAAAACCAAGCCAATACTGCAGATGCTGGGCAGCACGTTAACACAGCTACACCATTCCAGCTGAAGTTGAGCAAAGCAAGTTTCTGCCTGCCTGGAAAAAAGAGCAAGGAAGTATATGGTTTCACAGGCCCAGTCTGCTGGCACAAGTACAATTGATTTTGTTCAGGCACTTCTGTGGCCCTATAACAGCTATAGACAACGCTAACTGGAGACCTCTACAACAAGGATTCCCCCACCCAGAAGAAAAAATAATATGCATTTCTCCATTTAGACATGCAGATAGCGGAGAGAAAAAAATAATTCCACAGCATCACCAGTCCTAAGGCGGGGATGATGGGTCTAAAAGCAGATCAGGTGATTTACAAGACAAGTGACCAGGTTTTACCACTGCCTGCCTCGTAAAGCATCTTCAGAGAACAGAAGGACAAATTCATTAATATTAGTCAACTTGTGGATTGTCTTCTAGAAGCAGAGCATACCAAGTACTGTGTGTATGCAGGAAAGCACTTGGAACCATTCCAAAAAATAAATCACATTTTCAACCAAACCTACCCTGCTCCTCTTTCTTTTGGTATGTTTGGCTACCTGTGTCAAAGCATTTGTCCTCACTCATTTACCTGTTAAAAGCCAAGTCTGTTGCAGTCCACAAGACGTGACAAGAAGCAGGAAGCCCATCGCGACCAGCCCTCCCAATTTCTTGATAATAGGATTCCATTTCCTTAGGGGCACCATAATGAATAACCATCCGGATATCTGCTTTATTGATGCCCATTCCGAATGCCACCGTAGCCACAACACACTACAAAACAGGAGCCACATGCTGAATGTTTTGAAATGAGCATCAAGAGTATGCCTGGATTAATTGTGACAACTTTTTGGTACAGACTCAAAATTCAGCCTAAATTACAATGGCTTCAAACTCACACTCAGCATCCACAGTACTGTTACGTCTGATTTCCGTCAGAGCATGAGCACAGGATTATAAACATGAGAGTGATGTGTTGTGGTAAATGCTAAGAATGTTTTCTAGTGTTTTTTTCCTCAAACAAAAGCCTCAAAACCTATTGTGAAGAGCAACACAAGAAGTCCCAGGAGAACTCTTTACCTGCTTAACTGCAGAAGGAGGAAAGCAGCTCACAGAACTTGTGATGGTATTGTTTCAGCTACCACTACTTTCCTCAAATGTTATGGATTTTTAAAAGACTTAAAGGAATTTGAAACATAAGCCAGAAGTCCTATTGCTGTCAGCACAGGCTGGCAATTTCTTTGCTCAGAATTGCAGACAGACACAGTAAATGGGAAACACATGATGTTACCAAATTCTTCCTTCAACCAGAAACTCTGCAATAATAAATAGGACCAAGTGGACCTGATTTCCTACATACCTGAATTTCATCCCTCATGAACTGGTGATGGGTCTCTCTCCTTTGTTTGATTCCCATACCAGCATGGTACGCACCACAGGCCACACCGAGTTTAATCAATTCCAACACAACCTGCTCAGTGGCCTTTCTTGAAGGGCAGTAGATGATAGTGGGGCCTTCAAACTCATACGCAGAACTGCTATAAATAATAGCAATGTGTAAAGACACAGAACATAATCAGCCACCCTTCTACAAAAAGCCTGACTAAACCTAGTTAACAAGTCAATGTAGCTTTTCTACCAGTTCATCTTAGGTATTTAGAAACTGAAACCAGTTTTAACTGGTCCACTCATACATAAATTGTATTTTGGAAAAACAGACTTGGAAGTTATTTGGGGCTCTTCCGTTTCACAAAACACAGCAGATTTTGGTCTCTATAGAAGCTGCAGGATAAGGCTCCTAAATTCCTTCAGGTCATCAGGAAATATGCTTTTACGGCTGCCACTTTTGAAAGGTCCACATTTATGTAACAAGGTACAAATGAGCAATGATAAATCAATTTAAAATGTTGTAGAAGCATGCACTGTAGCTTGTGACAACAAGAAAAACAGAACTGGAATGGGTACACCACCGGGTCTGCTAACAAAAAAAGGACTGCAATTCATCTCCAGGTTTATAATGAACTCACATTTTTTTATGTGATCCTGAAGATCTTTAAGTTAACAACATGCAAACAGCAAGAGTCTATCACTCCTTGGCTCAAAAGCTTTTTTTCTTTTAAATTGGGAGAGGGTGTTGGACTGGCATGGTATCAGCCAACCTACAGAGAAAGCCCAGGTTCCTCCTCATTCAGTCAGTTTGAGACTGCTACCAATTCTTAGTAGACACTACCAAAATTTCAAAATACCCAAGTATATCTGAGGGATTAATGAAAACAGGCTTAAATCCTTACCTTCCTTTCCTAATAAGGAACTGCTTCAAATCTCTAAGGATATTTCCACTTTGTCGTCCAACTTCTAAGTACAGGTTAGGTCTGTCAAAACTAGTACACGTGACCTGGGGATTCTTCAGATTCAGACAATTCACTATGTCTTCTCTAATCGATGGACTTGCAGTTGCAGTTAAAGCAACGATGGGAACCTGCAGTGAAAAGTAGAAGAAAAAGTCCAAGAACTACCT
Organism: Gallinago undulata; assembly: GCA_026546715.1. NCBI lineage: Eukaryota > Metazoa > Chordata > Aves > Charadriiformes > Scolopacidae > Gallinago > Gallinago undulata. Next base: position 3,385,457 of record JAOTQQ010000032.1, read on the forward strand.
TATTTTTTAACCAAAAAGCACAAGTCAAAACTGAAATAGCATGTAAACAGGCACTTTAATCCGTTTATGATGACCAATCAGTTCAGCTATTTGAAAAATATAGCTAATATTTAGCTTCCTAGAGCTTTGGTCTACACTGTTCCAGACAGCAGACAGGGAGAGAACACCATTGGAATATAGGGTTTTATTCTGAATGTGTGATTTTTAAAAATTGTATCTTCAATAATTTTCTGATGTGGCTGGCTAAATTTAAGGAACATAGGACAAAACTTATGAGCAGCATGTAAAGTTCAGGTCTGAATTTTTGAGCTTATGTGGCAAGTACTTGAGGAGTGTCTAGAAATCAGAGAGGCTTACTCTTCCAAGCCACTCAAACAGGTAGTTAAAAAAAATAATAAAAAATCCCTCAATATTAAACCAGAAGCTGAGGAAAGTCATCTTCTACAGCATAAGAATCCAACAAAGTAATTTAATATTCAGAAATTTCTGGCAGTCCAGGTTCAGAATACCCATTACTTAAACATTTGGAAAAAACCACAAAGCTCAATCACTGACAGGGACTGCATAAACTCCAAAACAGCACAGTAAGTACACCCAAAGAGCAACATCAAAATATTGATACTTTGAACGATCATACAAAATGAGATAGTATCCTCCTCTTACATTGGAAATCAAACATATTAAAGCCTCACCGATGGCAGAGCCTTCTTTAATGAGCCTAAACTTCTAAAAGAGTTTCTGAAGTCATGGCCCCACTCGGAAATGCAATGAGCTTCATCAACGGCTATGAGGGTAATACCTGGTGGGCACAAAACCACAGCATGGGCACATCAACAAGACAAACGAAGAAGAGAAGTGACAAAATACAAACACCCCATTCTGCTCAATTTCCAGCTCTCCTGAGGGAACACCAGCAGTCCGCTGAAATGCTCTCATGTACCAACTCAACAGGACCATTTTTATGACGGCCTCTTTTGTAGAAAGGCCTTAGAGCATTTATGGACTCTCCCATCAACATCTCTTCTCCCTTCTCCAAGCTCCAGTTCTCCAACAACCCTGACAATGGGTCAAAATCCTGACCTGCCTCTAACAGGACCCTTTCCTACTCCCTCCTTCCCAGAATTTCTTAATAATATATCACAAATGCTTACTATAGATATCATTACGTTTGTTTTCTGGATTGTGAAACAAAGCTTGAGTGTCTCAGGTCTGCACTGAAGAGATAAATGCAAGTCCAGAAAAATATTAAAGGAGAAGGGTAAAAGATGCTCCTGGGAAATAAGTTTACATTTTTTGAATCAAAAAAAACCCTCGAGTACAGATATCCCATTCTAATCTGCATATTCAAAGCACCCTAGAGTCAGAGAGGCCAGACGTACAGTTTCTTGGGACTCAGAAATCCAGATGGCTCCTATTCTCGCTAGATAGTCCTCCCTGCCTACAGCACTAGAAACTCAGTACCTTAGTAAAACAGTAATTCTTAGAGTTTATGTGCCTTGAATTTACCCTACTATGAGATGGATTAGCAGCAGCATCTTTAATGTAAAGAAAATTTTTAAAATGCACTGCAGTGTTTCAAAACACAAACTCATTACATTCTAAGAAAGATCAGAGAGATTAGAGTACTCAGAAAGCTAAATACTGTTATATACATTTCACTCCCTGTGATTTAAAGACCAGTGTTTTAGCACCTGTTCCCAGTACCTTTCACTGAATTTTTAGGGTTGGAAGGGACCATAGAGATCATCTAGTCCAACTCCCCTGCTGAAGTAGGATTGCCTAGAGCATGTTAGAGCACGTTCCTCAGGACTACATCCAGGTGGGTCTTGAAAATCTCCAAAGAAGGGGACTCCACAACCTCCCTGGGCAGCCTGTTCCAGGGCTCTGTC
>JAOTQQ010000032.1:3387445-3456448 GCA_026546715.1 Gallinago undulata
TCCTGGCCACAAGAGCACACTGCTTGCTCATTGTCATTTTGCTGTCTACCAGGACCCCCAGATCTTTCTCTTCGGAATTTGTCTCCAGCAGGTCCACACCTAACCTGTAATGGTGCCTGACATTCTTCTTCCCCAGGTACAGGACTCTACATTTGTCCCTGTTGAACCTCATTAGGTTCTTCCTTGCCCAGCTCTCCAGCCTGTCCAGGTCTCGCTGGATGGGAGCACAGCCCTAGGTTGTCTAGCATTCCTATGCCAAGATCACACTAAAGACAGTACTCACATACGATTTCTCATCAATTACAGAACCTTCTGACACCATTTATTGGCACTCAATACACTAGCCTCTGAGCTAACTACTGGTAAGAAACTGGTAAAAAACGTTCAACTCATTTAATGAGTTGAAACACAGTTATGAACTTAAGATGCTTGCCAAATCATCTACAACCTTATCTCCAACTTACCAATAGTTCGGTCAAGATCCTGAAGTAACTCTAAGTTCCCTGAACAGAACTCTGGAGTCATATATATGACTCTGTATTGACCCCTGAAACATCAAGAAAATATACTGTCATAGAAGGAAAAACCCCAGACAGCTTAACCAAATGAAACAAAACCACCATTGTCTACAAGATGTAAATGAGAACAAGTACAGACTTCTGGACAGGGAACAAGAGAAAGGACACAAAGACTGTAGAAAGCATTTCAGATCTGCAGGAATGCAAGGTAGTACACAGTATTACAGGAAAAGAAAAACAGCAGAGAGATTTATTAGAACAAGAAGGGCCTATTGTGATGACTCAGTGACAAATACAGGTTTAAGACTTGCGTAAAATCCTGTATAAATCGCAACAAAGTCAACAAGCCCCATCTCACCAACAAGAAGGCACAAGAGGGTGGCTATAGCCTCCCACACACCCAGCCTTGGTGAATGCAAGTGATATCACTGAGTGTCAGGTTCCAGGCCTGCCTGGGCCAGAATCTAAAGTTTCAGAGATGTCAGATCAGGGAGATATCCTACCTCTCAAATACAACTGCATCAGAACCTGCAGTCCCAGAAAGCTTAGCCAAGACTTACGCTTTGATGCATTCTTTGATGTTTTTTGACTGCGCCGAACCAAGCAAGCAAGCCGGAATCTCTGACATCCTGCAGAAATAAAAAGCACAGTCATGAACAGATTTAGTCTCAAGGCTTTCTGCCTTAGCTTTCTGCCTATGCTAGCACTTCACAAAGGAAGTTCAAGCTGCAGGGTCAGAGACTAATTTCTTACAAGGATCTTTGTGGGAAATGCCTTCTGAAAAAGCAAGAGTGGCTATTCCTGACACCAAAGTGCTCTACCACTTCCCCTCCAGCTGTCCCCCACAACACATACATAATTGCTTAGTGCAATAAACAATCAGAGAAATAAAGATCTCTTTCCTTGCACAAGAGCTAAGTTTACTAACAACACATCCAAAAGCAGAAAATACAATAAGTTTGTTATCTTTAGCTATTATCTCATGAAGTTCACATTTGGATACAGGCTGTACTAGCATGCAATTTTTTGCCTTGTCTTTCGTTCTTTTATGAGCTAGTCATGCTGCATCTGCCAATTTTCAAAGCAGGTGGCTGCTTTTTAATGACAGATTCAATAATTAAGCTTACCAGATTAATTATTACAGCTCAGCCACTTCATATTTGACCTCTTTTAGGAGCCCACAACCCCCCTCAATTTGGTTATTTGCTGCATTTTATTACAGTCCTTAGTTTCAGTAGCTTCTCCCCCCTCACTCCTCTGTGTTTCAGACCTTGGCAGAACTGCACCCAGACTGACAGACAAATTACTGAACCGCATTTGGTTGTACAGTCTCCTCAGCCTTCACAATGAATGACCCACTGAGAAGGTAGTGAATAAACCCTTTCCACTCAGGAAAACAATATAGAAGTCAAAGAAGCAGCTGAATACACAGAGACACCCTGCTGATTAATTCTCAGTCTAGGGGCTGGCTATAGAGCCAGCTTAGACCGTCCAGCCATTCATCTGTACACAGTTGTTATGTGCAGCAGAAAATACCACACCGAATTGATGTTCCCTATTTCCACATCCCCTCTTTCACAAAAGACCTGTTCTTTCTAAACCGTACAAGGCAGGAATGAACTAGGCAACTCAGCATGATTCCCACAGCTTAAACGAGAAAGTGTCAGAAGTGACTAGCTGTTACAACAGAAAACAAGTACAAAGAGAAAGCATTATCGGGTATTAAAATCAAAGAGATTTTTGTTGACCGCATCTATAACTGCTCAGGTAAGAGCAATTCAGTGTCACCCACTAGCTCCCCCATCAGACCTTTTAAGAAGTGAAGAGGCCAGGTGTTAGGAGACCTACTACACTGTCTGTCTTTGCTGTAAGTTTGTGCCATCACTTTAGTCTGAATGGCCTGTGGCTTTCAGCTGCATGTTGTTCAGATCTTACTTCTCAGACCCAAAAGACACTCTACCAAACTTTGACATAGTTCTCCAGCTCAAATAGCCTGTGAAGCTCCTCCAGTGGGGTCTGTGAATCCAGAAATACTTTGGAAGGATCCACCTTATCAGCGCAGGTCCTTGGCTGACTCTGCCTATAGTTCACATAACCGGCAAATCCAGTGACCTTAGACTATTTACAGTCTGAACGTGTTCCTTGAGAAATGTATGCTTTACAACTAATACACAAACAGCTTGCTGTACAAAGTTGCAGCCTTAAACACCAAGAAACACCACCAGCAGAATCTGTGGTTTTCCACAGGAAATACAGCAGCCTTGTTACTACCATGTTACTTACGTCAGCTGCAGCACCTGGTCCTCCATCAAGGAGATAAGAGGACAGACGACAACTCCTGTAAATCCAGTGTAAACAGGAGGAAACTGGTAGCACAAGCTTTTTCCATAGCCTTAAAGAAAAAAAGACAGAAGTGGAACACCATGTTTTCAGTGCAGCTGCAACACAGAGCTGTAATTCTAACACCTTGTTGAGCCCCCCACCCCCCCAAAAAACGTGGTGTTTGTTCTGCTAGCCGAGGAACAAAGATAGAAGATAAATACAGTTGGCATTGATTTGATACCTCTCTCTACACCAAGGTCAGTGACAAAGGCTAGGACTGAAAAAGTAGTAGCGAGCATTGCTGGCTCAGACTTAAACAGCCTCAATCAGGGCACCCTGCTCATATGAGCCACATGGACAGTCTCCAAGTTTGTGTCCTGCTCTCCCCAAAAAGGAAAAGATTTTTCACTGTGTCTTAGGACGTGAAGGTAACTTACCAGTTGCCATGACAACAAGATTATCTCTTCTGTCTTCTAGAACAGAATTGATCACTTTCCACTGGACCCTTTAAATTAAACAAAGGGGAATATTTTACCATCACACATAACGTAAATCTTGTTAAATTGCATATTCAGTTGAATTTCAGGTTAAAGAAACCTTCCTGCTGCCTTATAGATTATTGTCTTTGCATGCTGCAAGCACTAAAACACTTCAACTACTGCAGGTAATCCCACCAGTGTTATGGGGGGGATCTCTAACAGCACTCACGCATGCAACATTTGATGTAGTCGTCCACAGAAGATCACAAAACAAATCATGTCTCCCACATGTTAATAACTGATCTACAAACACCAAGAACTACATTTCTCTTCAATGCAAGAAATTCTAAACAGGACCTTGATTTTTCCAAACCATTTTCACCCTTTTTTAGTCTCACAAGTGCATGTAACTGTAGTCAATAAAAAAAAAAATCCCCCCGCCTCTGTTTCCAAAAGTGTACCAAGTATTTTAACTGAATAGAACAGCTTCCGCCAAAGTACTACTCTTAAGCTGTGTCTTGCACAGAAAGCATTCCACCCCCAGTCATCCAGGACAATTTAATCCCCTTCCCATTGAACTTAAGAACCGTAACAGCAATGCTCATACTGCATTGAGATGATGCCACACTAGATAGCCAGGAGCCTGTCCCCCCTTAATTAGAGCCACACAAAGGATAAACAGACTAAGGAAGTTTATTATAGAGAGAACAACATCTGCGCAGCTTGTTGCTCACTGTTTAAAAAACCTGACCTAGACTGATACAATAAAGCTTCGATCACAGGAGATATGCCATCAGAAGAGACAAGAAACCCATCCTCTACTGAGAGTATAGTATTGCAGTTAACTCTCCATAAGATTTATTTTGACACCGTGTTGTGGCAAAGGATGTTTTCTTTTCCTAGGGATTTTGCACAGGTCCTAGTTAATTAGTGGTTTTTGCAGTAGTAATATAAAAATCATCCGAGTTGAACAAAGGGATAGAAAATGAACCCTAGAGTGTAACATTTTAACAGAAAATATACTTACGGTTTGAAAGAAGAATGCCCAAAATGTGTCTTCAGACATGTGATGTGACTTTCACTAGGTACTGGAAGCAATGGATCTGTGGTGGGAGAGAAGAAAAAACAAGAGTTCACCTGTGATTAAGTTTTAAAAAGACGAAGCACTGTCTTGATGAACAACAGTCTGCTCATGGTTAGTGATGCCTAAGGCCAAGGATTTAGGCAACTCCAGTGAAGAGAGAACTAAAGATATTTACAGGCTAGAATAAAGGATTAAAAAAGCGAACAGGCTCCTCAGAGACCCTGCATGAGAAAGGGAACATATGGCTTGAGTAATGAGATAAAGCAATAGGTATTGTAATGCTTAGCTGCATTATTTGGAACCTGTTCAGTACCAAAGATGTTTTACTAGGCATGCCTTCAATAAAGCCCCTACTGAAGTGACACTGATCAATCCCCAGCATGGCAAGGTGCGAACAAAATCATGGTCATGCTGTGAACACTGAAGAAACATATACAAAATCTCTGTTGAATTTTATACTTAACATTCAGCAGTAGAAAGCATGACATTTCCATGCAGTTTTTGCCTGTTGGGCCAGCACGCATTCCCTGTAACAGTCTGCCTGGCCACCACTTACAGCGATGAACTGAACAAAGAAACAGTTAACTCTTCTGTCCCCGTCTAGCAGCCCACGTTCTGCTTGGAAGATGCAAGCACCTCTTCTCTTGGCTGATGCTGTCAGAGTGACAAGGTCCACACCCTAACTTCCATAGCCAGGGAAGGAAGCTTTCACAGTGAGAGTCCAAACAAGCCAAGGTGTATCACACCTCACATTTCAGCCTCTTTTCTCCATTTGCTTTGTCTCCACAGGGCCAGCTGCTATGTATTAAGTCAAGATCACCTCCAAGCTAGAATTTCCTAAGAATTCTGCCACAGGAGAGCAGTAGTGGGATAACAGAACAAAAGCGTGTAGTGAAAGTACTATTTTCTTCTCTGCGGTGTTCTAAATACATCCCCTCAATTCAGCATGAGCTCCACATCCCCAGATCGGTTTTACTTCTATTCAGCACACATAACGTCTACTGATCCTGGCCAGAGTCAACTACGTTTTGCCAAAGACATCCTTAAATTTTCATCCTGACACACAGACAAGTACTCCTTTCAAAACTTTCTGCTTTAAGAAACCAATCACAAAATGTCACTGTGCTTCCATATCTGCTTCTACAGACAGTAGATTTATTATTTATTTAATCATGCACTGTAATTTTAAACATACCCAAGCCTTCTTCCTCTTCTTCCTCAACGCCTTCATCTTCATCACCATCTAGTGCAACGTTCAATTCCGGGTCAGGAGTTTTTCTGGCTTTATTGGACTCTCTTTCAGTCAAGACTCTTTCGTAATCATCTATATCTTCTACAGACTGGTAAGTCAGGAGAAAAAGTTATTTCAGGGCATGAAGCGGTATAGTGCGTGTCTGAGCAATTATGATATAGGTACATATGAGATTTAGCCTAACTTAGCTCTATTGGCACACAGCACAAAAGAAAAGCACAGCTGTCAAACTACTTCACCAGTAGCATTCAAATCCCAAGAGCCATTTCCTGGGTACCATTATAACAGCTTTTGTTTCTTCTTTGCAAAAAGCTCTGTGAAATTTTGAAGACAATTGAATCTGTTATTTTATAAAACCAATGATTGAGGTTGGGGTTTTTTTTTGACTTTCAGTTAGATGAAGGCACAAGTTTCACTGAGAAGTGACTTAGGAAGCTAGTCACAAAAACAGAAGGGATGAGATCCCAACATCATCTTACACTAGGTGTTTCCAAAACATGGTACTCAGAGGAACACTAACTAAATACCTTCTACTGAAGTTAGCTTTTTTGATTGAAATTCCTTTTATAGACTATTGACATGCAGCACAGAGAACCATCCAGAAGACACCTGGTCCCTCTCTAGGAGAAAATTCAACCTTTTTCCCCAGACCTTTGAGCCCTGCTTCCTACTTAGCTGCAATCAACACGCTTAACCTTCATGTGTGTAAAAACACACAGACACTTCTGACTGCTCTGGTGGAAATGTTTAGTCACTTGACTCAAAATACATATAGTGCTCTCTCTGGGGGATCAAGAAAAAAAGCCACGGTAAAGAAAAATCAGACTCAACATCTAAATCTTCTTTACAGGAAATAAATGTTATACCAGTAAAAACACTTTGAAAGAGGCCTGCAGAACATGGCTACTAAGCATTTTGACCTACAGCCCAGGTTAGCAGCAGCTGCAACACACAAACCACCCTGTCAGCTCAACCCCACTGAATGAACGAGACTTGGAGCAGAGCAGTTTATGAATTATAATCTACTCAAATGCAGTAAGTGGGTGGATCAAGTCCAAGCTGGTATAGTAAAGATGCAGTAAGTCTAACACTAGTAAATTGAATTCTCTACGTAACTACACTTTCATCTGTCTTCTGTCCACCTTGTGTAAGCAATAGCGTTTTGCTTCATATCCCCTCCCCTCAACTACACTATGCTTCACTGTGACTCAAGAGCATCATCATTACAAAAAAAGCTAAAAAACAAAAACCTGAGGCACTCACTTTAAGCATTTCCATTTCCAATTCTTCATCACTTTCGATAACAGAGGAAATATTTTGTTCGTTGTCTGTGGAGCATGCCTCCTACAAAAAAAAATTTCCTTCTTATCAGCAAAGTTATTTTTATTTTACACACAAGCTTTCAACCTTCCATACATACTATAAGCCATTTCTCCATATGCTTTTACTTCTTCCCAAAAAAAACTAAGCTTATCTAGCTCTGGAGCTTGCCCATTAAAAAAAATTATATCTGAAACAAATATCAGAACATAACAAGGCCCTGTAGTAAGAGACAAAAACAGTAGCACCACCAGATGCGTGAAACACTTGGAACATAAAAAAAATGATTATCAGATTTAAGAGGCACCAATCCACATTCAGCAGTCACTAGAAGGACTGCTATTTAGATCCCTTAGAAAAAGATGTGCTTTTTATTCATGTCCAAGATGGAGATGCTCAAGTGCAGAATTTGTCCCCATACTGCAAGAAATTCTTTGATAACATATTGGCAACTGAAAGCTGAAAACTTAGACTAACAAGAGTTTCTGTATTCAGTAGAAGTCTTTCCAACCACATGACTGAAGAGCAGCTCAGTGCCTGACCCACCTCCACAAGTATTATCCAGACCAAGCCCTTCTTCCAACCCACCATATATTTCCTCAAGAACAGAACTTTAAAATCTTGAGGGAAATTCAGGAAGAGATCACTTCCTCTGCTTACTGTCCATAATTAACAAGGGCTTCTCATTACCTCAGGTGCAGCTTCGTTGAGAAATTCTTTGGCAGCCTGACGTTCCAAGATCTGAAGTTCTTGCTCAGTAATGTCTAGTGACATGAAGTCATCTCTGTCTGCTATGTCCTTAGAGCTGGCTGCTGCAGCCCCATCTTCCACAACAGTGTTACCCCTCTCTGCCACTTCTTCATTGCCATCTCCCTCCCAGAGTCCAGCCAGTGTAGCATCAGAGCAGATGTTGAATTCACCTTCAAGTTGTTTAGCAAAAACAGGTGCTTCAACTTTCTGTGCTTCAACATCCGCTGACTTTGCTTCAAGATTTGTTGGAGTTGTGCCACAGCTCCTCTCCAGGACAGAAGTGGAACCTGAACTAAACAGTGTGCTTCTTAAGGCATTTACATTCACTGTTATGTCAGCTAGTATTTCTGCAGCCCTGGAGGGTAAAACAAGAAAGTTAAACAAAAATTATAAAGGCAGTTACTACGTACATCTTAGCCACAAGCAGAACTGAGGATTCTAAAGTAGTCTCCTTCTCCAGATTATCTGGCCAAGTGTTCACATATAAAGACTCATCACTCTTGTGCTACTGGTATTCCACTTCTGTGAAAAGAACATGAAATTTCTTTACACTGAACAAAACCTATAAAGACTCTGTAAAACTACTGTTTATGGTATTGCCCTCATACTTGTATCAAGTCTACAGACTTCAAATAGTTTGTCATGTGAGAGTCCTGAGTGTTTATGAAAGAAGGTCTTGCTGTGCATGTCAGCAAGAAGAAAGAGAATCAAAGTTCAGTGTCAAACCCACTGCAATTAGACCAGTGAAAAAATAAGTTCCTGTACATAAAGATCATGTCTTACCATCAAGTGCACTGTGTCTCGGAAATGGACGCACAGATAACACAGATGGCTGTTAACACACATGTATTTTGTTGTGTGGGACCTCAGGGATCTAAAACAAAATTATAATCTTACAGGTAAAGAAAAGACAGGCCAACAAAAATCTAACCTCTGCAAATTTTCAAGTTGTCCAGAAGAGTCAGGGATGCGAGAAGCCAGGTCTGTTATCTCTTCAGCTAGTGAGGTCAAGCGTTCCTTCACATCCCCTGACATGGCATCTATAACAAGAGTTATTTCACAATAATTGAGATCTAACATCTCTATGCAAATAAGTTCTACTCAAGTAACTGCATTTCTACAAGATCTACACATAGGACAGCCTTTTCCAGTGCTTAAAAATCAAGTACATGGAATCAAGCCAAGCTTCCATGTACTTCAGCATTGCATCTCTTCCAGCGGCCCGTTACACAGGCTTAGGGGAAAAAGAAGATATAGAACAGGACCATTACAAAGTGATCCTTCTCCAGTATACCTTCCAGTTTCCTGAAAAGAGCTGCTGACTAAACCAAAGCAAAAAAATTTGCATTTCATACAAAGGGGATAGTACTGCCACTTCTGTCTTTGATGGAAAAGTAGAATTCAGCCTACAAAAAAGAAATAAACTTCCTTCCTCTCTTTTTCAACCATGAGCTACATGCAATACTTAACTTTCCTTATAGAGCACAGAACCAAACAAGACCTTCGCATCATTTTTCTAACCAAATAATGCTAAACCACCCTAAAAAAAATGTGGGCCCTATTTATACACTTCAAGAAAAGCATTACTTCATAACACTTTTTTTGGTGGTTTTATTTCTTCTTAAACTAGAGTTTTGTCCCCACAACAGCAGAATTGAAATTAATTCACTGAAGTGTTTCCATAAACAAACTGGAATGACATCAGGAATTCTTACCATCTCTGTATACAGCAGAAACAAACAACATACCAAGACTGCATTCCTACATCACTATGGAAAATAGTTACAGAGTATGGTAACCCAAGTCATCCAAGAGCCTTTACAGTCTGGTCTCTCTGGAAGCAATCACTAACCACCAAGAACCCAGATAACCCTGACATAAAGATACCAAGAAAAAATCCTGTTGGGAAATAGAATAGTCAATTGTACACTGAATAAATTCCTTATGCTTCAATGTATAACTTACCTCTTCTTACACAAAAGAATTTCTGGTCGCTGTTATTAATTTTTTTCAGTTTCTCATAAATGATGAAGCCAGCCTGCAAAAGAAAGGAAATAAGTTAGCACTCAGTACTCTGCAGATAAACAACATTTTAGAGACTAAACAAAAACCCTCAAGAATTAACTCATCAAACCATGGCACAAATACATTGTGAACATCAAAATCTTGATTTCTTGGCCCATGCTGTACAACAGCCAACAGCCTGCCTTACTGCATTCCTCATCACAACCAGGTCAGGTTTTACAGAACGCTTCACAAAAGGCAAAGTCCTGACTCATCGGTCTGCACTGCAGCGGGTACTCTTATACGGGTCCCAGCACGGTTACCTTGCAAAGTTCGCTGCAAAGAGAGCTCCAAGTACCCTGATCCCAGTCTCACCATCTGCTACACCTCATGCAGATTTTATGCAGGGCTCCAAGAGAATATCTATGAACCTACTAAGATAGATTCTGTGTGCTTAATATTTCCCTTGATATGAATAATAATTTCTAACAAAAAAAAAAAACGCAGCCTGAAGCCAGGAATGTGCTAATTATGCTACACATGTTAACCAAACCATCTTAAAGAGGAAACAGAAAGAAACAAGTTACTCCCTTGCGTTTTCCTGTGAGGATCCAAAAGGCAGGCCAGGTGAACAGAGCATAGCAAGTCTGGAAAAAGCTGCCTACAGCAGCTGCAGAAAGCACCAAAAATAGAGCCCCTTTCCTTAGTGGTTTGCATTTTAACAGGTGCTAAACCCTCCAAAGTTTAACAATTAACTGAACTAGAAAATATGCAGTGCTTCCCGAGTCAGGAAACAAAACAGACCACTGTCCCACTTCCCTTCCTCTATCTAACCTCATCACAAAAATAAAAGCCTGAAATAATTTTATTTTGCTGCCATAAAGAACAACTTTCTCCCTGTAAGCAGCCAGCACTCAGCAGCATGCCGGTAAACCCCTGCACGGAACTGCAGGAATACTATGCTGTTTTTTAAGTGGTGAAAAAGCAGAGACTTCTGTGGAGCTACAAAAATTCATATGCAACTGAATTACTCTTCCTGGTAACCCATGCTGTATTAGCCATGTGAGAAGGATGTATTTCTTCACAGTTGCTTATCTCACATACTACATTTAGCAGGATTTTGGTTCATGTGCAGCTCAAGAATGGAGACCAAAACTCCCAGTAGAAAACACACCCAAAAGTGCTAACAAGCTACAGCAAATACCTACAGACAAGGGAACCAAAAAATAATTAGCTAGTCTTTACTTCCGTAAGAGATTATTGTACTTAAATACACATCAGTCATGTCACACCTATGTGGGAATAATCATACTGCAAGAATTTAGGCTTACTCCATACAGACAATTCACCTGATTTCTCCATTAAAACTCACTTCCCTGAGGTGCAACTTTAACTGAATACAAATGGACAGACACTCCTCAGACATAGTTGTTGGTGCCCGTGTTACTTGGCACGTTCAAAACACAGCAGAACTTCCAGGAGCTCTGCTTCATGAATAGGCTTCACTAAAAAAGGTAAATCTTGCAACAGCAAGAAACAGTAAAAGGTGAGAACCTCATGGGAGGCTCAAAGCTGCTGTGGAATGGGGTTTCTTTCTTTCACCTACGTTCAATTTTCTAGGGTGAAATATTCACCACAATATCCTCTTCAAGGGATCTCAGCAACAAGACAGGTTACCCAGTCAGGAACAAGCAGTACCATCTTCAACAAAGAAGATATTATGAAGCTCTGAATGAACAGTGAGGTTTAAAAAATTTAAGACAGATAAGGAATTGGACAGCAACCTACTTGGTGGCATTTCCACCTTTAAGCACTCTATATCCTCAGTGGACCTCAGAGCCTTCCTACATTCATTATGTTCTGTAGCAGACAGACACTAAACCCAACAGCTAACAGCATGTTGGAGAAGGAATTAATTGATACGGGTGGAATGGTGATGTCTTCTTGTACGTACGTAGGCATCTGTGGCTGCATACAATTTTTGCTCCTCGTTGAGTGGAAATTCTTCCCAGTTACTGCAGCGGACAGACTTATCTTTCAAAAGCTGCTTGCCAAAAAGGTGTTTTACCAGACCATTTAGACTCCATATCTCCTTACACTTCAGCTGGGGAAAGAGGAAAAAAAAAAAAAACAGAGGATTTGTTTGAAGGGGAAAGCAACTGGACCTGGCAGAATGTATTCCTTTAAGTGGCAAAGTGTATTTAATCCCTCGTTAGAAGCAAACAGCTCTGGGTTAGCCAGAACAAACTAGTTTCTCAAAGCAGTAATTGTTCTCCAGGCCTAATTCTGCTGTCATCATATTAAAACATAGTTTGGCCATATGAAATCTGTACTTTCTCTGCTCTGAAACTGTATTGTTAGAGGACATACCTACATCGTCAAACTGGAAAGATGGCATTAGGGCCAGAGAAATCCACACAATGTGAGGTGGTACCAAAAAATAGGAAGTATCTGCACAATATAGTCTCCGAGTTGATAAAATAAAAGCCATGGACTTAAATAGCAACCCCTCTCTTCAGGATTTTTCTAGTATTTGCCTTTCTAATTAAAGAAATTCAATATAAAACACCAGGAATGTATTTAATATAAACATAGGAATATTAAAGTCTGCCTGTAAGCATTTTGTCATGTTTTGCAAGTCTTGAAACCAAGCACCAGCAAAAGAGCGCAGTTACAAACCACACTAACCACTATTCAGTGTGCTGGGAAGCACATCATCAGAAGTCTCTAGAAGTCACCCCACCACACTGCTGTTTTCAATTGCTTTTGTAATCGTATTTGTCAATCACAGTTGCTAAATGCTATTGTCTTAATAGCCAGTGTGGGAAACTTTCCTTCAGATCCCAAGGATCCAGGACTCCCAGGCACAGCCTTCTGCTATTTCAACTTGCAAAACATGCAGAACTGTTGAGCAAATAGCAGCAGTGCAGCATTATCAGCTCATCCACTTAGATCTGGTATAAAAAAACCCCACCTACCAACTGTTCCTTTTAGGTTCCCCCAAGCCCTCCCCCTCACAGTGTGCCATTATATACAACTCTATTCTTTGCTCTCTCAAGCTTCACTTTCAAGTTTATTTTTGGTTTGTTTTCTCTTTAGCAAAAGACTTTAAAGCTGCTATCAGGGATCACGTTGCTCATCTTCATAACAGGCTTTCCTGGAGTCAGATGCTGGGATAAAAAAAAACGAAAAGGAGGCTGGAATTGAGGAAACTCCAAATCTGGAAAAAACAACCCACAAAACACCAGCTCCTTCTGTTGCTGAAGCAAAAAAGTTTGATTTGTACAACTTTCAGCCTGCTAGGAACTGAAACGTCAAGGTGGCTTATATGGAAAGCACTGCCCCAGACAGTCATGATAGATCACATGCCCCTCGCCCGCACTGTGATTTAATTATGCAGGGTACATAAAGCACAGAATAAAGAAAGGTATAAGTAGTATTATTTCTGTGCATAAGTGTCCACCTTCCACCAGGAAACTAGAACTGTTGTTTTTATCCTACCAAACAAAAAAAAAAAGCACAGGAGGAAAGAGAAGTGCATGGAGAGACCGAGTACAGGTAAGGAAAAGCCTTGCATATAAAATAAGTCAGAAAACCTTTAAGGGATGGGCTAGAAATAAGAATGGCAAGATGATTTGGAAGGTAAGGAACCTTCTTCTGTCTTAATAGGACAGAGCAGATCTCCCTACATTAAATGGTATCTAACCAAAATCCATCTAAACCGAAATTCAGGGTGTGCCAAATGCTATACTACTTCTAAACAATGGACCATCAGGTACTGGAAACTGCACCCCCGTGACAGGCAACACGGAGGCAACACCAACTCCAGAGTCACAGAAACAAAAATACTTCTCAAAACAAAAATAGCTCCAGACCATGCAGCAAACACCTTCAGATGGAGGACCTTGATGCTTCCCTCCCAGCGCCAAGCAAGCCATGGTAGGAGAGCTGACTCCCCTCAAACAGGCATCAGTCTTTCACTGCCTCCACAGCACTTCTTGCATCTTATTTTAAAGGTTCAGCTGCTGCTGGGACAAGTACACCATTGCCAGAATAACTCTGACTTGATGCAGTCTGGCAATTTCCATCACTAACAAGAAAACATATCTGTAGCTGAACTAAAAAGCCATACCTTGTAAATGCAAAAGGTGAACAGGCCTGAAAGGGGACAAATGTTCATTAAGAACTTGCTCACTGAAAGACAGTACACAGTTCTGCAGACTTTCCTCAGAGTTCTTTTTAATTTTTTTTCCTTTTTAAAAAAAGTTACAATACATCTCTACTTCATTCTACAAAATACGTTTGCTATCAGAATTGAACTTCTGTGAAGACAAGGAAGCCTCATTTTGTACAGCACAATAACAAGATTCCCTCCCACAACAAAAAGGTTTTAAGTTTTACTTTCTCATTAGCAACGTCAGCCAGCTCCACAAAGCTCTTCAGTTTGATTTCAAAGTCACTCATCAGCTTCCATTGATCTCCCTCAATTCCTACGCCAACCTTTTTAATTGTTTCATCTTCGAGCAGTCTTTTGAGTCCCTTGGGAAAACCTAAAATAGATTAAGCCCAAACATCAGAAACTAAATACTGAAAGATGCCAGAAAGTCTAGTGGAGATGATAAAATCCAAACACAAAGGCCATCTGCAAAAACCTGTGCTTCTAGAAGAAAAGCCCCCAAAGTTCCTTTGCTTACATTATACTTTGGAATGACCAGAAACACCAACTGTTTAGAACATATCATCTGCAGACAAGCAGGAATGAAATATTTGAAATACACAAATCCATTCTGCACCTGAAAACAAATCAAGTAAAAAAGTTAAACAACCTTATTCCATTCGTATTACAGATTGCTAAACCACACAACAAAAAGACAACCTCTAACCAGAAGAGCTTTTTTAATTTTTAATTCTATTTTAATTCTCAGAATTGGATACTTATGAAATCAAATGAAATATTTTACTGTTTTCCACAGTAAACAGAACAGAACTTGCCAACCAGATTCTCCACCAAGCCCAGACAAGCGAGTCTTGTAAGAAAGAACAAAAATATCCAAGGATGTACACAGATGCTGAGTAATAGATTTTGATTTATCCCAAACTGATAGCACAATCCTGGATCAAAGGCCATTTTCAAGTTTATGGGGCTGAATAAAAGCATGCAGCTTTCATATCTGTTTTTCTTACAGGAGGGAACAGCCACCAACACTTCATACTTGAACAAAAGCAAAGGTTTTTTTTTTTCTCCTCTCTGTGTTTGATTCCATTTAAAATTCAGGGGACCTTATTTAAATACATACATTCAGGAACCCACAGCTAGATACCCTGAATTAGTCTCAGCTGTAATCCTAGTATCTACAAATGCGCAGTCCTTAGTATCTACCTTGGTTCTGATTTCCAATTTCACCTTTTCACTACTGTAACGTGCATTGATAGATTTCAACAATCACTTTGCATTGCTGATTTTGTTTTATGCACCAATCTCCATGCTTTTATGGCTACCACTGAGACACTATACGGACATGTTTGCAACTATAGCCACGATTGGCTGCGTTGTGAAGTTGCAGGTCCAATTCCAAGCATTAGAATATTACTGTTAAGACAACCGCAAAACTGTAGTAGCCTAGTGTTGTAAAGTGCAAGCAAAGAACAACATTGCCAGAGCACCTCAGCCATAACACAAAACAAAAATTCCCCGTAGAAGAAATAATTACAGTTGACCCTGCAACATATGCTGCTGACCTACTGAACAAGGTATTTTCACCTAATAATATACCATGAAAGACAGGAACTTCCCAGTAGAGGACTTGTACTCCATTTCCACCGCCTCCTTTCTAGAGAAGTGACTGTATGAACTAAAAAGGTCTAAGTTCAAGACTATACAGAGTCTATAATCGAAGAAGCAGGCCATATTTTCTTATTCTTAGAACTCTAAGGAAAAAAAAAAATGGAAAATTATCAAGAACCCTCCCGATACATATATGTATTTTTTGTCCTTTACATACAATCCAAGAACTCTCCACTCTCTTCCTCCTGCAGAAAGAAGCATAGTTTATTTTGCAACAAAAAATGGTAAGTCTTATCCAACCAACTAATTCTGCCAACATCTGTCTTTCTGTAGATCAAATGTTTTCTGCAAATTAATCAGAAATTGGCGGTGGTTCCTGCAAAAAATAAAAAAGATTAGTATCTCAGTCAGTTCCAAGTTCACCTTCCATTGGCAAGAACAGAAATTTTAGAAAATGATTCAGGAGGAAACACCATCTTCTGCTGTAACACACAGTAATCCACATGCAGCCGTACTCAGCGTCAATACACAAACATCTTCGCTCTTAAAATCAAAATCATTTCATCTCTTTATGACTCCTTTTCCCTTCGCTTCCTTTCCTCAAGTCTTTTTCTTTTGTGCACTTGTACCTTTCTGCCTCCTGGATTGAATAGCCTCCAGCAATTAAATTTTCCACCCCATTTGCTATAAATGACAAAGGATTGAACACCAACATTAAAATTATCGCCATTATACCTCAGCATGTGCACCCCAGGGAAATCAGAGACATCTCACAGGCATAGTTTCAATCTAACATTCAAACCAAAGGTTATAAAATTGCAGCCTCCTTCCCTTGTTCCTATTTTCAAGCTTTTATTCACATCTGTAATGAATTCAGACTCTGCCGAGCACACCCCCTTCTCCCCCCACAGCTGCATCACACCGGGTATCCAGTATTCTTTCTGAAAACCAATGTCACAAAAACACAGGTATTGGGAACTAACAGCACAATGGCCATCATTTTTGAGGGTTTTTGTTACTGAAGCCAAATTAAAAAGATAACAGCCTGCTAAATTTAGTTTCGTTGTTTATTTTGGCACTAAACAGAAAGCTCATTATATGAGCAGGGAATTATTTTTTTAAAGCCGAATTAATATATTCTTTCCCAGACAGAAAAACAATCCTCAAGTAAGATTCTTTTGCCCCGTTCAGAACCTAAAACGCTGTACACCAGTGCATGGGGCAAGACTTTGGCTAAGATCTTCTTGAGATATGTAGGCAATATTCAAAGAATAAATCCCTTTACTACAGGTGGGAAAGTGGAGCAGGGGGATGGATTTTTACTATCCAGCATAGTGTGAAGTATCAGCTACTGCTTAAGGCTTAAGTTCAAACTTAACCACAAGAAATACCGAGTAATTCATGCCCTAACAAATAGAAAGAAAGGAAGTACAGTACCTGACATTGAAGAGATGTGAAACAAGTAACACTTCTCCTCAGTTACACATATCTGGATTACAGCTACTTTTGCCATCTTTCCTTTAGTGTAAGATGGTGGCCATTCAATATCAAATCCAACAGCAGCCCCATCTGATAAACTCTGCCTGAAGAGAAATAAATATTCTTCGCAATTAACTGTTCTTCTACCAGTATTTAAGATATCAGGCTTAAATCATCTTACATAAAGATGAAGAGAATCACAGCCAGTGCATCTTTCCTTTCACATGCACAGGATGCAGAAACCATTTTAAAATCAAGACCGTAAGGAGGTGAAATTCCTGCTGGTCCCAAAAGTTACCAGAAACGTCAAGCCTCAGCTGATCTTACTGCATGCAAACTGTAAGCAATGACAATGTAGCCAGTAGACAAATGTAGCCAGATACAAAAAGTGATGGAATAGTTTATATTCCCTTGAAAGTTTGTCCTTTATCTGTCCCACTGCACTGAAAGTTTTGCATTTCTTTTTTTTTTTTGCCCCCAGTAACATGAGCTGTGCTATGCAAAAAGGGGGAGGTGGAAATAATCCATTTGCACCATGAATTTTCTACCTTTTCTCCAAACGTACAGTCCCCCGTTATGAAATAACATATATGCTTGATTTCTTACACCTTATACTTCCCCACGAAGTTCACTGAAGTTCATGGGATTATACAGACTGTTAAAGGCAAAGAACCTGCATTAGAGCCTTTCCTGCTTTAAGGCACTGCAAAGTTCAGCGATGGCATCTCCCACAAAAAGAACTGTAACTGCATAGCACAACCGAGAGGTGTTTTTAAAACGCCACCCGCTGCAGACAAACCAGGGATCTCCCTCACAGCAATCAGGAAAAAAGGGTTCAGTTTGTGCTTGCAACCAGCAAGACACATTTGCTGTGCATAACAAGACAGCCAAGACAACCAGATGTTTTCTCTGGCTGAACTGTTCACCTCCGGACACATCGAATGAACAATCAGCCAGGAGAAGGAGACAGAGAGAAAAGCCAAGTCCTTTTCAGAATGGAAAAAGTACTCGAGAAAAGAAAAACAGAATAAGAGCTATTACCTGATATCTTCCGAGAGAAGGGAACAGTCACTGGCTTCATAGCTGTATACAATGGAGCCACAGAATTTTAAGAACGGCAGCCCATCTTCCAAAACACTCCTCTGAATGGTAGACTTCTGTCAAACAACATTTGGAAGAGGCTCATTTTCTGGCCACATCTAACCTTAACACAGATGCATCAGCAACTGCAACCAGTGCATGAACCTTTAATGCTGTATCCCAGCAAGGGTGGCACCGGTGGTTACGGAAACCTTGCAGCACAAATGTGCTCCTCATGCAGGGCCGGCATCACTATCAACTAACAACAGGGTGATGTTCCCCCTCTAGAAAACCAATCGGGTTCATTCCCTGATTTCTCTGCTTGACTGACATCGTGCAGGCATCTTCATGTCAATTTAATTGAATTGGATTCTTCCCACCGAAGAGATTCAGTAGCTTTCCAAGAACAAGGTTAGGGAAACCCATCTATTTTTGACATCATTTTCACCCCTCAGCACTATTTCAAGTGCCTTAGCACTCACTTCAAATTTGAGGAATCAAAACCAGACAATAATTTGTTAAGTCATTTTTCAAGTCATTCAAATTTGATCAGGCTAAGGTCCTCTGAGACATCTCTGTTTCAGTCCAGCTGTACGCAATAGCTGTTACCCACCTCCTTGGTCCCCCATTTCAGCCACCCCACTTCACTTAACCTTGCCATATACAGTATGTGAGGCACTTCACAACAGTCTAAGCAAACTCCACAGATTTAAAACTATGTGCAATATTTAAAGGGACCGATATCCTCATCAACTGATGAGTACCAGATTACGAATCGAAGCTCTAAGCACACAAGGTAAGGTGACCTGTAACACTCCAGTTAGCATTTTTTTCCCCCCCTTTCAGAAGCGTTTTTACTTAAAGTTATTGACTGATAAACTTACTTGAACCGCAAAACTTGTGATAGCAGTGAGCTGCCTGAAAAACCTTCAGGTTGCTTAAACATATACAAGTAAACCATATTCGCAATTAGTTGCATCACAGCTAAGTACCATACAATAACACTCAAAGAACAAAACAATCTTGTCAAAAGAAGCCACAAAAGAGGTTTTAACACAGTTTCAGGAACAGTAAGTTCCCTGGAAGAGGGAGGTTCTGAAACAAACAAAGATACTTACGATTTTATGCTTGCACAACAAAACATTTCCTCCAGTTAATGAAGGGTGAAAGTTTAATCAAAACCCTTCCTCAAAGAGCTTGTTGAGGCAGGCTGCCACCGCAGACAGGCGGTACCACAGCCAATGAAACTCATGTTGGTTTTAACTGACATTTTTTAATATCCATGCTGCTATTTTTTTACTCCCACTTTACTGAAGGAAAACTGCTGAACTGAGTCTTCCATTTTTCTCTAATTAATTAGTTTTCTAATTGTCAAAGCCGTTTCTGATGTTACAGAGGGGACTTCTAGTGGGAAATTTTGAACTGAGACTGTTCATATATGCAGAAAAAAAAAAAAACATCCAAGGACACATTAACATTCTTGGAACACCAGAAATTTCAACATAATCTTGATAAGCAATTAATTCTTCCGAAAATTCTGAAATAAATGCAGAAAGGCAGAGGGCCTTACCAGAACAAACTCCCTTGTCAGGCCACAACTTGAGATCTCAAATTAAACATATGAAAAATCCCCAGTCCTTTCTGGTGTACAGCCCACACTGGGTAAGCAATGCACCAAAATCTTCCTTATACTTTGGTGCTTTTGCTATCAAGATTCAGATTGTCAGGAAGAAATTTCAACAAAGGTCATAGCAGCAGCCTTTGGTCCATACATGGTAATTTAAAAAAAAAAAAAGGTACTTTAACAAGCTAATCCAACCAGTAGTAACACCAGAGTACCTAAATTTAACTACTGCTTATAGGACAAAACAGCTGTAAACATTCACAAATATCAGAGGCACAAGCCTAATTAAACTCACATTGTACAACACTGTGCTACTATGCATCCTGCAATAAAGTAAGTTTCCCCCACATGATGACATACCTTTTGATCACCCAAAACTTGGTTTTGTGTAAGCATCCACTGTGGATATTTATTCTGCAGACCAGTAGTTAGCAAATCCATTTCATTCTTTTTTCCACAATTCTGTTACTTTTACATAAAAGAAAAAAAAAAGAGAAGAACAAAAAGACAGAACAGTCAGTAGTTTGTATAGAGACAAGCTGTTATTATCAGACTAGAGCAAGGTTACAGAGGGTCACTACCTTGAACTTAAAATGCTTTATGTATGAGAACAGACATTTATAGAGCTCCCTGCACAAGTGGAAGAGCTCCAGACGTTATTCTCTTGTTCACGTGTCAGTAAGAAAAAAAACAAACACAAAAAACAGGAAAACCTCTTAAAGTCCTTCTGGGAAGGAAAGTTCAGACTTGTTTTAATGAGATAAGCAACTTGGAACAGAAAAGTACATCTACTGCTATCTCTGGTCAACACAGCCCTCGTTAATTAGACAAATTTATCTGGTGTTTACCTGCTGTTATAAGAGCATAGTAACCAGTCTCCTAGCTTAAAAGCAGTCAGCTGCCTTTGCTAACAAATGAAGTCAGAAAAACTCAAAGCAAGAAGAGACTCACAAAAATGTTGCCTCAAGACCTGTATGCCCTGCAAGGCACCTCAGGGCTGAGAGACCACAACCAAGATAAGAAAAAAAAAAAAACCACCACAGAATTTTTGGGGCAAACTATAGCCAAACAAGGCACAGGCTGCTGGGGTCTCTGGTGCAGAATGGATGATGGCTGAAGTTACTCGTTTCAAACTCCAGTTTCAAACAAAACCAGCTCACCAAGCAAAGGCAGCCTGTTCCCAGGGTATCTGAAAGCAGGGTACCTCCCCTGGAACTGGAAAGCATTTCACAGAGAAGTTAGAAGAGATTTAAGTTAGCAAGACACACTGTCTGAAATAGCAGGAGATTTTCAGCCCTGACTACTGGGGCTTTCTGTCATGGAAGTAGAGGAGGATTTTCCAGTTGTGAGCAAATGACGTCTAGATCAGAACCATTTCAGCTTCTTCCAGTGTGATTTAGAAACCCGTCCGGAGATGGAGCAAAACAGTTCACAAAAAATACTTTTCTCATCCTGTTTTTTCCCACTAGTCTCCAGGTGCTCAATATACTTTTACAACAAAATTATGTAAGATCATACTTTCCAGCTGCACTTCCTCACCAATGAGAAAGTACAAATCCTAGGCAAACTGGGCTGTTATGGTTCTTCAACAGTCAAAAACGCTTTTTGATTTTTTTAGTTGATTATGTAGGCTAGGCAGAACTTTTCCTTTTGTTATCTGTCCACTCTTACAATGGCATAACCAACTGCCACGTCAAAGGCAACTTCAAAAACTATTTTTACACTAAAACACTCACAGAGTTACCACTACTAATGCCTCATTTAGAGCCAACCTGCTCCTGGGAGCTGCAATTGCTGGAAACAAGAAGAACGCAGCAGAGGCTAGAAGTGAAGAAAGGACACCCTGCAGTACCAGCTGCCACCCAACAGCTCTAGCAACACATTTTCAAAAAATCAGCTAAAAGTTAACAGAGCCTTTGATAACTACAACACAGGAGCAGACACAGCTCACCACAGCCTCACCCACCTGAGAACTGTAGAATAGTTTGGGTAGGAAGAGACTGCTAAAGGCCATCTAGTCCAATGCCACCATCATAGTGGGGAAGACACAACATCTTCAACTAGATTGGGTTGCTCAGACCAACCTGACCTGGAACGTTTCCAGGGATAGCACATCAGCCACCTCTCTGGGCAACCTCTTCCAGTGTCTCACCACCCTCAAAGTAAAGAATTTCTTCCTAATATCTAATCTGAATCTCTCCTCTTTCAGTTTAAAACCATCACCCCTCATTCTATTGCCACACTCCCTGACAAGAGTCCCTCCTCATCCTTCCTATAGCCCCTTTAGGCATTGGAAGAAGCTATGAGGTCTCTCCGGAGCCTTCTCTTCTCCAGGCTGAACAACCCCAACTCTCTTAGCCTGTCCTCACAGCAGAGCTGCTTCAGTGCTCTGACCATCTTCGTGCCCGTTCCTTAACTTTCCCAGCGTTAAGCCAAGAATACGAACTTGTGAATGCGAAGCACCGCACGGGCAACAGCCTCCCATGGGCGACGAGGCCTGCCCCACGCCAGCGCGGCTCCCCGGGGGACAAGCAGCAGCAGCCGCAGCAAAGCCTTCCCGCAGGGGCGAAAAGGCCGAATTTCCTCAGGGGAACAACGGCCGCCTCACCGCCCCTCAACTCCAGGCAGCCACAAAAGGAACAAGCCCCTCGGAGCGGAGGGAAACAGCTTCCCCGCGCCCGGTACCACAGGGTGCTCCCCTCCCAGCCCCGGCATCGATGTCGGTGCCCCAACGCCCCCGCCCCCGCTCCAGCCTCCCCCGGCCCCCACTGTGCAGCGGGTATGAGCGACAGAGAGACCTCACGGACTCCCAACCCGGTACAGGCCCACCATTGCCTCACCGAGCTCAGGGAGAGCGGCGACTCACACATTTGGCGTCATGGCGCGTCGTGTAGTTAATACGTCACACAGGACCCAACTCCGCCCCCCCTTCCCCGGCGAGGACCCGCCGTCTCCCCGAGCAGAGGCGGCGGGAGGTTACCCGAGGTGACGCGCATGCGCAGTGTCGGCGGCGGCCCGGCGGCCGGGGGGCATTGTGGGTAGTGTAGTCCCGGGACCGGGCGGGCCGCGCACCCTCCGGCGAGGCGGCGGCATCCACCGCGCTGCCGCCGCCGCCGCCGCCACCGCCGCCGCCGTCCTCGGCCGGGCGGGGCCGGGCCGGGCCGGGCCGGCGGGGCGGGGCGGGGCGGGGCGAGGCGAGGCGAGGCGGGGCGGAGCGGAGCGGAGCGGGCGGGGGGGGGGTGCGCCAGCCCGTGGCTCTGCGCGGCGGGGGGGCGGCGGGGCCGCCGGCTGCGGGCGGTGGCGGCGGCGGCTGAAGGGCAACGGCGGTGATGGGCGCTGTGGGGTGAGTGACCGGGGAGGGGGCAGCGGCGGGGACGGAGAGAGGGAAGGGGGGAGCGGCGGTGGGGCAGGAAATGTGGTGCTGGGGGACACTGGGGTGGCAATAGTGGGGCACTGGGGGGTAGTACTGGGAGCACTGGGGGGCAGGGGGTCATTTTGAGGCAGTGGGGAGGGCAGGAGAGCAGAACTAGGGGCAGTGGAAGGCACTGGGTGGGGGCAGGGGGTCAGTGCTGGAGGGGCGTTGGGGGCGCTGGAGGTGAAGCTCTGGGGGCACTGGGGCAGGAGATGCAGTGGTGGGGGACAGTGGTGGGGCCCTGGGAGGGCAGGGAGTCAGTACTGGAGCACTGGGAGGGTAGGGGCGAAGTGCTGGGTGCACTGAGGGGAAGGGGACAGTGCTGGTGGCACTAGGAGAGCAGGAGATGAAGCTCTGGGGGCACTGGGGCAGGAGATGCAGTGGCGGGGGGCACTGGGTAGCAGCACTGGGGGCACGGGGGGATAGAGAGTCAGTATAGGGGTACTGGGGAGGACAGGGGGACAGTGCTGGTGGCACTGGTGGGGGCAGGAGATGAAGCTCTGGGGGCACTGGGGCTGGATATGCAGTGATGAGGGGCACTGGGGAGGGCATGAGGGGTAGGGGGGCAGTACTAGGGGGGCAGGAGGTGAAGCTCTGGGGGCACAGGTGGGAGGTGCAGTGATGGCGAGCACTGGGAGGGCAGTGCTGGGGCTCTTGGGGGGGTCTGGAGGGCAAGGAGAGCTGCCGGGGCAGGGGGGGCAGACGGGGAGGGCACTGGAAGGAGGGCTGCCCGGACTGGGAGGAGGTTTGGAGCCAGAGCAGGGGAGGGGAAGAGCACCCGGGATCCTTCTGCTGCGCTGCTGCGTGCGGTGGCAGCGGAGAGGGATGCAGGCGTCTTTGTAGGGAGAGCAGCGCCGAGCAGAGATGCTGCCGAAGAGCCGAGCAGGCCCCTGATGCTGATGTTGTCATCTGTGTCTCTGTTATGTATTATTTCCAGCTGATTGGTAAAGATGGAAAGAGGGAGAGGAGGAGGAGGAGGAGGAAGGAACCTGGGAGGCTCTGGCCTGCAGAGGAGCATTTATTCCCAGTCCCAGCAGCAGTACCATTACCCGGCCTCCTCCCAGGGCGGCTGCATGGAGATCCAGGAGCTGGCGTCCAAGAGGGTGGACATCCAGAAAAAGCGATTTTATCTGGATGTGAAGCAGAGCTCCCGAGGCCGCTTCCTGAAAATCGCCGAGGTCTGGATAGGAAGAGGCAGGCAGGACAATATCAGGAAAAGCAAGCTGACCCTCTCCTTGTCCGTGGCCGCTGAGCTGAAGGACTGCCTGGGGGACTTCATCGAGCACTATGCCCACCTGGGCCTGAAAGGCAGCCACGGTCACCGGCACGAGCACAGCAATGACAAAGAGCAGCATCCCCAGAGGCGACAGCAGCACCCACCGCCATCGCCTCCAGGGTCTGTTGGCTCCGAAGAGCACCCTCACAGTGTCCTCAAAACGGAGTACATCGAGAGGGACAATAGAAAGTATTACCTGGACCTGAAGGAGAATCAGCGAGGGCGCTTCTTGCGGATTAGACAAACCATGAGTAGGGGACCTGGCATGATGGGTTATTTTGGCCACAGCTTGGGACAGGAGCAGACAATCGTCCTTCCAGCGCAAGGGATGATCGAGTTCAGGGATGCTTTGGTCCAGTTGATTGAAGAATACGGTGAGGGAGATATAGAGGATCGGCGGGGAGGAGGCGACGAGCCCCCAGAGCTCCCCGAGGGCACCTCCTTCCGAGTGGACAACAAGCGCTTCTACTTCGACGTGGGATCCAACAGGTATGGCATTTTCCTGAAGGTAAGTGAGGTGAGGCCACCCTACCGTAACACCATCACAGTTCCATACAAAGCATGGACACGGTTTGGGGAAAATTTTATCAAGTACGAAGAAGAGATGAGGAGAATTTACAACAGCCATAAAGAAAAAAGGATGGATGCCAGAGGGGACAGTGGTGAAGAGCAAGAGGGTCTCGAATAGAGTGCATTGGACTGGCCGTCTGGGAAAATAAAACAAAACAAGTAGAAATTGGTGAGAGGGACTGACCTATAGTAATTTCAAGTCGCCCCATTTTTTTGTAAAGTCCTTTTCTGGTAGTTCTTGCTAACTCCAGTCTGTAATGTTATAGGAGTCTGGTTATCACGTTGAATTACGCCCCAAACATCTCCATATGTCTTATGAAAGTACCAACCTCCCGAGTCTCTATGAGTCAGCTGCTTCGAGTGTTGAAGACTATGGAAGTACACATATCAGCACAAAAAAAATCCGGCACTCTGACCTTTAAATAGTCTAGATAAGGCTTGTGTTGCACTTCAACGTGATACAAAAAAAACCCACAACCCCAAACCTTATGCTGAAAGGTATCAGTTTCTGCTTATGACGGGTTTTCTGGGACTGAATTCTGCCTGTACTTGGTCAAAAGGCTGAGCAGCGTAGCTGTGGGGCATTTACAACAAAAACCAACTTCATGTGAATTGCTGGTTTGTGTGTGAGGAGAGGTAGAGGTTTTAACATTGGCGTCTGATGGTTATTGAGTGTGAAACGATATTCTGTGTGGGCAAAAGCTTGATAACTGGTCAGACCTTGGTAACGTGCTGGTGAAGAGCGGCAGATTTGTTACTCGTTTCGTAGTTTTGTGCTGACAAATAACCCCCGTATCCCAGGATAGCAAAGCTCTACTTGAGTGCTAAGCCTTCGGAATTAATGGCAATGAATAATAACCCACTCCTCATCTACGTGTTCTGCCCATGCGAGGCTGGTGATTTTTTTATTTTTAATGCATTTGTCCAAAAGGTATTTTTGTATTAGGAGTATTATGGGTTGCAGGAGGCCGCTGCAGAGCGGGTATTCAGAGGTGGAGGGACCGCTGCAACCGAGGCTCCCGGTTTCTCTCCCAAATGTAAGATTAATCCAGTCGTGATGTATGAGGAAAACACCCAGGCCATTTTCTCCTCCTGCTGTGAGAAAGACCTTTGGGGGGTTTGGTGCACTATTAGATTCGTATAAAAAGGCCTCTCTCTCATACTTAACCCGTAGTGCATTTCGGAAGCCGTGGGTAACGCCACGTTGAGTTTTCTGTTGTGTTGATTTTACAGGTGGTGGTGTTAGGAGACAATATCCGTGCCCTCAAATCCCCCTCTTCCCACCCACTCAGAGCCGGGGCTGTCGTCAAGCAGTTTGATTCCTGATTTCCACCAGGTTTCAGGGTTGTCTTGCTAACGTCACTGTAACGGCAGTTTTACATCTCACGATATAAACTCTCTTCCTGGAGGGAGAATGTGTACAATTACCTGTTTGGGAGGTTGATGAAAGATTTTGAAAATTCTTTCTTGTTTATTAAAACATGAATACTTATAATGGAAGGAGCTTTTTCCAGATCTTGGACGACCAGCTCCTTCCCCTGTGAGACCAGTGGGTACTTCCAATAACATGTTGCCCACCTGTAAGATTTTGTTAAAGTCGACATTACTGTGTGTAATCAGATATTTATAATTGTTTGGATCGTGGTTTTTTTTTTGCAGGGTGGCCTAGTATGCACGTGGACCAGCTATTTTTCCATGCAACCATTATGTGTTTGGGTTTTTTTAATCTATTGAGAAACATATTTATCTCTAACCAGACTGTTCATCACTCTTAGTTTGGACCCACCTGCACGCTGCATGGCCACACTCAGTCCGAATGCTATTACCTGTTAATATCATTAACCATAATGAGAAAAGTTGGGGAGGCAGGGGTGGGAACCAAGAGGATAATCTGGACTTTAGTTTGGGTACTAAAACTGGTCGATCTCTTTTAACTTAAAAAAAATAAAAAAAATAAAAGCTTGCACCAAAGTCACCAAAGAACCTTTAGGAAAATGTTACGATTGTGACAAGAAGTAAGAAAATTAATTTCACTGTTTTAGGTGATTCCCCCTTTAGGTAAAACCACACATAACAGTTAGAGCAACCAAGCCTTTGGCTTAGTGTCAAAAAATCCCATCCACTTCTGCGTAGGTCACTCTTTCAGGTACTCTTTCAACTCTTGGAGAGATGTTCTCGCTCCACCACTCAAACAGCTAGCGGACCACGATGAATCAGCTAGAGGTCAGATGGGGTACTGGTTCATCGTTGCTCTTAGGGCTTTGGTCCCAATGGTTTTAACAGGTCAATTAAAAAAAAAACCAAAAAACAAAACACAAGACCAACATTATAATAACTCTACATCCTATTATTGGTGAGAAACCGGAATTTAGTGAATGAGGCATACGTTAGCATATCGCTGACTGCTGCTGCCCGTCATAGTGCCTGGAGTAAAAAATTAACTTGTATTCCAACAAACTGGAGCTATGAATGTACAAACTTTTTACGCTCTCCTTCCCCTTCCCATTTCTATGTGGTGTTCCTCCCTTACCAGCCTGACATCTCCCCATCCCACCTTACCTTTGCCTCGAGGGATCATAAAAGCTCCTACGTTGGAATTAGCCGCGTGTGTTGTATGTGATCATGCCTTCCCTGTGTTCCTGTAGTGTTGGTGAGGAAAATACTTGCAACGGGCAAAACAATTGGAAAGGGATATTTTCTTCACCATTTTAAAAGAAAAAAAAAAAAGATGCAAAATGGCTTTTCATATTGCTGTCCATGTTTTTTAAATGCCCCTTTATCTTTATTTTTAATGAATTGGCCTTCCGATGGCATTAGTTTATTGTAAATATCACAAAGGAATTGAGTGTCTGCTGGCTACCGGGTCAGGCTCGGTATCCGGTAGGACCCACTAATGCATTTACTCCCCCAGCACGGGATGCACCTTAGTATCCAAAACTGGATCGCGATCTTCACGTTCATAGCCGATCACGCGTAGGTAAACCACTAGCTGTGGGTTTCCACTGCGATGGAAAGCACCGATGTTTGCAGATGTTGTCATTGGAGGGTAACGTGGACTCACTGGAAACGTAGCAATGCAAGACTTGAACGGTGAGATTTGGAAACGGGTTCCTTGTTATTTTTGGCAGCGTGTGTTTTCAGCTTCCGAGAGCGGTGATAACGCGGGCTGCTCACGCCCGGCGAGATGCTCGGGAATGCCGAATCCCTAATGTGTTTTAAATGTTCATTCCCGATGCCCTGAAACTGCCATGTCCCTTAAACTTGAGAAAACACAAGCTTATTTGCACTAGAAAGAACGGCCAAAAACAATCCTTAGGAGGACAGGGTGAAGAGCACCAATCTGAACCTCTTTTTCTCTTGAGAGAATTTCCTATTCAAGCCCTCACCTCTGTTTCAAAATTGTATGGTCCCGGCAGAAAGTCTGTCAGTTCAATAATTAAATTGTAATGCACTTTATATTGTGTAAATAATACTAGGAGCACATTTCTGCTCTCGCTCTGGTAAGGGGATGCTTCGGTAATGTAGTCTAATGCTGAAAGAAGCCGTCTCCTGCATGCACGTGTCTGTTAGAGACCTATCGTACTTGCTTGGTCCAGTTCTGCTCAGATGTTAGAGGAGGACAGGCGCTACATCGAGGATCTTCTCAAACCACCAAGAGTGGGATGATTATTTTTTTTTCTTTAAAGTTGTGATTTGCAGAGCTGCTGAGCATCCTCAGCTCCGTCGTTCCTGTTGCTCCTCACCCCTTCTGCAAATCCGGCCCCCGATGTTGCTGCCGAGGCTTAAACCCAAGCTTTTTTCAACAAAGCTGAGTCCAGCAGCTCCCTGGCACTTTCCCTGCTGTGGGGACAGGAGCTGGGGCAATC
The DNA here is from genome assembly GCA_026546715.1 of Gallinago undulata. NCBI lineage: Eukaryota > Metazoa > Chordata > Aves > Charadriiformes > Scolopacidae > Gallinago > Gallinago undulata. The sequence continues at coordinate 3,416,267 of JAOTQQ010000032.1, forward strand.
CCTAAAAATCTTATCCCAGGTGCAGGAGGCTGTGGGGGCTTTCCCTGCCTTGCAGCTGGGGGGTTTGTGTTGAGTCCAGCCCATCAAGCCCCCTTTCTCGGTAATGTATAGAGGCAGGGACACACTAACGAAGGGTTCGGGAAGTGTGTTGTGCTGGTGCAGCGAGGGAGACCCACCGGGTGCTCCGGGGGGGGATGGCAAAACCCACCATCGTGGGTTCGTCATGTCGAGTGTGGATGATGGACTTTACCCAGCAAGAAGCTGCAGCAGTTATTGGTAATCTACTTGTCGTCTTAAGTGTTTCTTATCTGTATCCGATATATACAAAATTCATATTCACATATAGGCATTAATATATTTATGTGAGTATATTGTAGCCTGTAGTAACTCATAGCAAAATAATCTTATTTATCTGATGTACGCAGTCTACAGAGGGGGCAGTTTTCTCCTTCTACTGGTCTGGATAAACACATTATTTCACTGAGAGCTGGTTGCGTGCTTTTCGTCATGGCCCTTGGAAGATCTCTGCTTTTAAGTGCTCTCATCCCTTGGGTTTTTGGCAAGCCTACAAGGGAAAACATAGTCAAAAGAAGGCAAAACTCTTCCTTGGAGGTGTTGCTGGAGTGAGGTGAGAGCTGCAAGGAAGAGGCAGCTGCAGGTACTGCTGGTCACATCGTATTTCAGTGCCATTTTACAACCCCTGGCTCTGCAAGTCTGTACTGCCATGTTCATAAAATCCCTAGTAGAAGTATTAAAACCCCATCCTTTATTAAAAAAAAAAGCAAACAATTATGAAAATCAATGTCAGCACACTTTTTTTCTGCATAAGATGTTGTAGTCTAATGATTCCATTATTTTTTTTCCCTATGGCCTATTGATGTGACCTAAACCCACAGGGAAGGGAGTTGGTAGTGATTAGGAAGCCTACTGCTCATTTTACTTGCAGCCCTTTTATCCAAGCATAGTAATTTTTATAGCAGAAAAAAGGTTATTGTGTATTTTTATTGGGCAGATTTTGCACCAGGTCAAAAATTAATTAATAAGCAGTTTTAGTTCCAGGGCATTCCTACTTTTGCTGTACATACAGTATATATATACAATTTATAAAATGATTCTTAAAGAAAAGTATATCTTCCATTTAATTTTCTATGCTGCTTCCTCCAAAATTAAAATGCCCTTTATTTTTAGTTACTTAATATGTTGTGATGTCTAAAGTTCACCTTTCCCTTCCTGGCCCCCCATTCCTTTCAAGTAAAAGTTGTCTTCGAAATAGTTTACCCAATTAAGAGTGGAATAAAGGCTACACTGACATTATCATAAGCTGTACCGTAAGCCGGCATTGATCCTGCCAGCGAGAGTGTGGGCGTTGGGCAGCAAAGCTTGTCCAGCGTCTCCCAGATTTCCTGGAAGAGCGTGATCCATCCCCATAGGTGCCCAGCTTGCTGGGACCACGACCTTGTCCCCTCGGATGGGCGTGTTGGCGGTGCCTTGAGGTGGCAGTGGGTTTAAGGTACCCTCCTCGTACCGGCAGAGGATGCCGAATACACGCGTTGTTTCCTGGCTGTAGGGCATGCTCCCTGTTGGGCAGTGGGTGTCTCATCTGTACATTATTAATGGTGGTGATATCTTCTCTCGACTTCTTTGTCCTTTCACTTCCGTCTGGAGTCATTAAAATTTCATTGCCTAGATGCAAAAACAAGCAAATTTGAGCATCTGGAGAGAAAAGATTCAGCTGTTAGGCTTTTTTCTTCTGGGTAGAAGGGAAACCTGTGTGGGACTGTGGTTCCTGTGAAGGGTCTCGGCTGCCCTCTGTGTGCTACACGCTTGCAGTTCGTTGTCGCTTAGCCTGTCACTGCTGCCACATGACAGCTGTGGACGTTTTGGTGTGATCTCGTCGTGCCTAAATATGGCTGAATTCTGTCATGACCACAGGAAAAAAGCCCCGGCCAGGGAACAAGGTGCTTCTGGACTTGGGTGTTTTGGAAAAAGCTAAAGCCAGATCTTTCACTGCTCTGTTTCTCCAAAATCTGCAGGAGCTTTCACGGGCTGACACCGATTTTTCTTCCTAATATTTTTGTCGTGCCTGAGTTCAGTTCCCCACCTGTACCTCCAGAAAAGCAACAGTATTTTAAAGTGTTGAGGTAAAATAAAATATCAGGAACTCCTGATAGATGACATGGATTAAAAATTGGTTTTCCAGAAATGTCAAAGCATAAATTGAGGTTTTAGAAGGTGGACGTTGTTTTGGCATTTCTGGGATGGATGTAATTACATCGTTCCTTCCACATGCCGAGGCATCATGTGAAACATGAACCAGCAGCCTTGGGGCTCTCTTATGTACATTAACTTGTAGAAAGGTGTACGTTGAATGTACCTTCTGGCCTTTTCATGCTTGTTGGATGTGTTTTGTGTTTGTACTGTAATCAGAGGCACTGGCCCAGCCTCGAGGTGCCTGGCTACCACCCCGATAAAACCATCATTTACGATTTGTTAATTCACGTTCCTAGTTCATAGGTTACCTTGAAACGCTCGGAGTGGCACATGGAAATTGCAAGCTGTGTACAGAGTAGCCACTGTAAATAAAAAAAAGGTATACTCCATCTTTTAGATGTTTCAGACCCATCCTACCTACTAGGATTCCACAGGGAAGGAAAACGGCTCCTGCCTTGGAGAGTTGTTGGCTGGAAATGCAGCCAGTCACATGGGTTTCTTAACCACGGCGGAGTAAAATCCATCCCACAGGCAGAAGTTTGCGTCTAGCTGTTTCTTCATCTTGATCATTTGCCATGCAGAGATTAATTGGAGGAACAGCTCACCCTTCATGTCGGTTGCTGGAAGACAGCTAAAGCTGTCTAGGCACAGTGCTGATATAACATCTGTGAATTTATATGTGTGACCCACAAATTAACATAGAGAAACTGGACAGAGGAATATTAAATATATATATACATATTAAATTTTTTTTTTTCCTGTTTCCAGTAGGTCCTTCCCTTTTGAGACCTTAAAATGTTAGCTGTCGTCTTTTCTGTTTTCCGTATCAGAGATGTTCAACGTGCAATACAAGCAGGGAGACAGATTTCACAAGCAATATCAACGTACTATACTATTAACGCAAAGTCTTTACACTACAAATCGTGTGCAATAGAATCCGCAGTTCACAACAGCAGAGAGTATGTGGGATAGAAGACACGGGTTAACCTCAGGCTCTTACAAGTATTCCCATCTGGCCGTTGTTCTGAGCACATGCTGTTGGCACGATGCGGAGGGAGAGGGGGAGGAAAAGCAGAGAGAAGCGCTTCCCACCGAGGCAGAGGAACGACAAGGCAGGAGGGGGCGGCGGGAAGCGAGGAGAGGATTCGTGCTCCAGGGAATGGCAGAGCATGATGATGGTTTTGTCGGCGGTAGGAGGAATAGGTGGCACCGTCAGGGCTGGAGCCCCACAGAGCCGGGGAAGGAGGCAGAGCCTGGATCCTAACGCTCCTCTCGGGGATCACTTTGGCTGGCTCTCCTCCCTCTTTGGGGCATGTCTGCCCGGCAGCAACGCGCTCTGGAAGTGTCGAGTCTTGCCAACAAATGCATTGGGGCCAAAGGGGTCTGACGGATGGAGTTATGGCTTTTGCAGCTTGCTTTTTAAGAAAACTCGGTTGTTCCCAGGAGCATGGAAGTGTTGGTAAGCATTGTAAGGGTTGCTCATGCCATCCCAATTTATGGATGCTTGTGCGTTCTTTTCACTGGAGCCTTGCCTCCTGCTCCGGGAGTGAGCTGGGGCTGTGTGCTGAAGGGTTATGTTATCGATGGGGCAGCTGCTCTTTTCCATTGCAGAAGAAAGGTGTTGGTGAAGAATGGAGGGGATCGGAGGGAAATAAAGCAGCTTTCAAGAGACAAACTTTGTGCCTGTCTTTGCAAAGGGGTTTGCATAATTTTTACCAATACTCTGCAGATGGTCACTGCTTGTATCGCCTTTGTTTTCCTGGGCACCGGTGTTGATCCTCTGAGGTCTGATGTACAGAAGTGGTCGGTGTTACCAGCTGTAACTTTGAAGGAGTGAAGTGCTGTAGTAATTGTGAGGACTCCGGAACAGGCGTCAGTATCTCAAACTGGGCCTTGTTGGTAATAGAGACTGGACCACTTTGGCTTTATTCTGCCTGTGCCTATGTCCCCCACCCATAAAACAGGGTGAGTGATACCTCCCTACCTCAAAGGGGTGTGATAAAGATGAGTTCATTTGGCACTAGAGTTTTTGTGATGATCTGATACTGATCAATACTGATGGTCTCTGAAAGCAAAACAAGAAGAAGTTAGGTGTGAAACATACTGAGTAGAAATGTATGCGGTGTTTGGAAGGTATGTGTAGGTAAGGCTTGGATTGCATACAGAAGGATGAATAAAAAAGAAACCTATATGCTAGAGGAGGAGGGAAAGTTGTAAGAGATTGTGTAATTAAGCTCTCTATGCATATGTCCAAAGGAGTCAGAATTAAGGTTACTCAGATAATCCTTAGTTCTGGCACTTCCTGACCTTCACTTGCTCAGTTTTCCAACTTTTTTTGCTCTGCTGTTTCATATGAAGGTGTATCAGTGTACTGCTCAGTAACACCAGGTTGTTCAATGGATTTGGAGTTTCAATCCTGAATGGAGTCTCACAAGAACTCCTCCACCTCCAACTTCCCTTCCAGGAAGTAGGAAAGACCAAAGAACGTCTAAGAATGAGGCAGATTAGAGAACATTGTTCAAGCAGAACATCAGATGTCCCCCATTTAGAGGTGGGACCGGCTAAACCCAACCCATTCCTCTGAGTTCCACTGGGTGGGCTGACACTCAAGTGGTCTGCAGAAGTTACCAAGGAGTAACCTACCTGACTCTAAACTTAAATTTGCAAGTATGAGGGTGCCTCTGATGGCATGTTTCAGTGTCCACAGAGCCAAAGGCATCTATATTTTTCCCAAGTTGAAGAACCTGCAAAAAAATCTGCTCTTTCAAATCTCCAGTGATGGATATGCTCAGCCTCACCCTGCTTACTCTCAGATACTTCTGCTGTCCAGCCTGAGTGTCCCTTGCTTCCATCTGATTCTATTGTTTTTTGCCCTACAGGCCGTGCTCTCAAGAGGAGATAGGGAAACAGTTTGTTCCCTTCCTTGGTGGAGCTCTTTTACATAATTAAAGACTGTTGTCAGGTCTCTTGTGCATCCTTTTCTAAGCAAATTCAAAGCCTTCCACCAAGAGTAATTTTTAGCCCTCTTCATGGTCTTGTTGCTTTCCAATGAGTGAGTCTTTTTCTTGAATCCAGAATTACAGAATTCAAAATCAGGAGAGGTATTTTCACTATGATCCTACCAGCTTCAAGTAGAAGGATTGCAAACAATTCAAGATTTTGTACATCCAGTCCACTGGTTTTTTGCAACAGCATACTTGCTGCTTCCCCACTAGTCTGTAACTCTGCATCATCCTTAGACCTCTTTGATAGAGCCACTGTCATTTCTCACTCTCTGTCTGTACTGTAGTTCTTGCCCTTCTTGAATAGTTTTTAAAAATCCAGACTATTTTAATACCAGAGCACACGTTTTCCACAAAGCTCTGCAATAGAGATCTTTTCTGTATGTGGCGGGGCAGCAGAACACCATCTATCATTCATGCCCCTGCTTATTTCTGAAGAGGACATAGAAAAAACGGCCCATCAGCAGGCATTCTCCTAAATATTAAATACCCTCCTAAATACTAAATATTACTACACTCTCCCCATCATGATGATAGAAGCAGTAGCTCTAGCACTAACAAGATACGTGTTTAAACACAGATGTAAAGAACGCATCTAGTGTCAATATGAGCTCCCTGAGCCAGTTTGTTTGGAAATAGAGGCTTTCCTGTGTGTTCCCAAATCTCCAGGGATTCTTACAGAAAAGTGTATTTTCATCATGCAATAATGTGAATTGTCACCAAAATATTTACATGAACTTTGCTAGCTTTAACTGTGTTTTTGTCTGGATTGGCTCTCCCCTGTGCTCACTCTGTCTCTTGTTTCCTCTCCTGCCATCGTCATTCGTGCTCGTGCTCCATCTTTCCCTCCTCTGACATCTATGGGCTTTCCGATGTGCTGCAGCATTAGTTCAGCATTGCTGTTACTCCTCCCTTACAAATTGGGATCTCAAAGCAATACTGGCCAGCACTTGAATTTCAGTTTTCTGTGATGTTTCTGCAGTAAAACGCTCCATAAAGGAAGAGCTCATTCTGCTTTGACCAGAGTCATAGGATCGGGTCATTATCGGGACCTGGGGAAAAAAAAATCCCCAAGTGAGCAAGACATTCAGCTTTGGCATTCAGTCCCAGGTGTCTCTGTCTTCCATGGAGATGTCTCTCCTTCCTCCAGATAAGTTTTAAGCCCCTCTGTTGGTTTCCTGGGTGGGAAAGGTACAGGTTATGGAGCCCAGAAAGCCTTTCAGCTACCTTCTCTTAATACGGTTGTGTCGCCATCTCCTTCCTGGCTGCGCTGCAAGCAGTGCCTACCCAGCCAGGCCAGAGAACTGCCTGAAGAACCCTGGTTTTGTGGGTTTTTTTCCCAACTCCCAGAAGCTTCAGCTGCACTGAAAGTTAATTGGATTTTCCTTAGTAACAGTTTTATTGCAAAGAGATCTGACAGTTTTGTGTAGGTATAAGTAGGGAGAGGTTCCTCCTGTTCCATGCAGGCTCTCACATTGCTCTATAATCACTCAACACTTATATCCGACTGCCTTCCAGAAGTGCATTTAAGCGTATGACTAACATCTGTCAAGTGGCGGCTGCTCTTTCTTCCCTCTTCTTCCTAGGGGAGAGGCTGAATGTGCCAGTGCAGTCCTGGTATTTTTAACAGAAATTAATTATCCCTGCTGTTCTGCCTTGATGCTGCAAAGGGTGAGCTGGAGCACGTTGTGCTGGCAGTCCCGGACCCCGATGGCTTCACAGCAGACGGCTCGTGGGGGGACAAACTCTGGCGTTCGCATGGCTCCCACCGCTTCCCTCAGTAACTGGTGCTGAACAGGAGCTGGTTTGTCTCTGGAGTCTCCCCTTCGACCGTTGCTGCTGTGCAAATTGTCCTATTTGCTTTGAGCTTAGCGTGGAGGAGTTCTCTGTGCCGCTGCGTGGTTGGGAATTAACCCAGTGTAAAAAGCCCGTTTCTCCTCCAGAAAGCTCACGGGGGGGAGTCTAAGGCCACAGACAGCAGGTAGGTTCAGGCAGAGGAGAGGTGACGGAGAGGTGACTGGCTTAAATGAAACTCAGTCTGCAGTCAGCAGATTTGTTTCTGTTTGGGATGCATTCACAATAGCTGCTTTTTCTCTCCTTCCAGATTTTAATGCTCCCAAGTTCTTTATAGCGTGGGTCAGAACAGGTATTTGCAGGAGAACAAGCTGCCTCCAAGGATAGTCTCTTTGCCAAGACACCAATAAACTCTGAAAATAATTTGAGAACTGTAGGATTGTGCTGGTGCCACTTTTGAACAGAGTTTTCCCCAGCTAGGCGTTACGGTGGGGTTGAGCAGAGGCCGTTGATAACCAAGAACAGAGGGCAAGGCTCTTGGTCAGTTCTTTACAGTAGTATTTATCCTAGATCCTATAGCTCAGTCAATGCACGCATATTGAATGCATAAATAAGCAAACGCTTCTCTTCTCTCTTCCTCTTTCATGACAAGTACAGGGTTATACTAGTGTACCCGTGCCTAGTACCTCCAGTCCAGGAGGGATTTTGGGGCAGACTGCTGGGTTTCTCTGAGCTCCAATGCTTTTGCAGATTCACAACGGTAAATACCAGGGGAAGAACTAAACCCTAAAACTTTGTCTGACTAAACCATTTATGTGTTTCTAGCTTCTAAAAGCTCTCTGGAGAGGGGATTTTGTCAGCTGGTTTCAATGTAACGGTTTCATCTCCTGTTCCACCCCTAATCATCAAAAATTATTTCACTTTCAAGTCCTTTAAAGCTGTAGTGTGTTTTCTGTTTGTATGATCACTTTCCTTTCTCTCTGAGATATAAAAAGTTCTGTTGGCCCTTCCCGAAGGTTGTGTGCACATCACAGTAGTTACTGGTGAAGTTTTTTTAATTTAAGTTGTTTTAATAATCCCCCCATCCTGGTAAAATTAGGAGGAGGTGGTTTTGGTTCAAATGCTTACTTATACAGCTGAGACTAGGCACCATGTTTCACAAAGTGAACAAAACCTTGTGCTTCTTATCTCAGAGCATATCCTTTAAACTGGCATTTTATTTCTTGCTCCATCTGGCTGCAAAACATCAAGGTCACTAAAGCAGCATGGGTGACAACCCCTCTGGATGTTTATATGGCTCAACATATAGGGACATTTTCCTCTTGCTTTGCTCGCAGGGCCCAGTCTTGGTTGTATAGTTCTTTTTCCCAGTTTGACCATTAAGAATATTTATCAGTCGTGTTCATATCTCATGGGCAATGTGGCTCGAGAGCCCCAAATTGGGTTTTTCCTCAGAAGTTCACCACCTTTTTTAAGCCCTTGCTTATGAACCTCTCTGGAAATGGGCAAAGCCCAAATGTGCCTTGGTTCCTTCCATCCCCTTGCGTTTGATAACTGCTGCAGCTGATGCAGGACAAAATGACACGTAGCTGGTTATACTTTTCCCAGGCAGTCATTTTCCTCTGTGTCTACTTTGATTTGCTTTGTCCTTAGCCATCCCAGGGACCAAAGGGATCCCGCTCTGCAGCTGTCATCTGCTCCTGCAGCCATTGCATGGACGGTGGGGCTTTGGGAGATGTTAACTCTAGTTCAGAGCAGGTTCCGGTGGGGCTTGGGGCGATGCTGCCACAAAGGAGTAGTTTATTTAACCACCCAGCCATTCATTCCCTCTGTGATTGTCCTCATGTCGAGTAGGGTTGCATGAACCAGTTACCCGGGGCAGATTTGATCATGTGCTTATCGTCGGCTAGCTGCTTCCTCTGAGCAGCCGGCGTGCAACATCTCGCTTGTAGACAGCGTGTGACAGCTTCCCCAGGGACGAGCTTTGCTGTGTCTGCTACAAGTATTGCTCTGAGCTGAGACTCTTGCTTCTCGCCCCAACTCGATGCTGTGCCTGGATCCTTTGTTACGTGTAACCTTGATTTTGTTTCTGTGAACACAGAAGTAGGCTGCGGTCTGGAAGCACACGTCTTGAGCTGAACGTTGCCAGGATTTCACCCTCCCTAGGCCATTTAAATTGGTTGCAGAATAATTAGAGTAGTTTGTTTTTTTTCCTGCCGGCATAACAGCCCTTCCACATCATTTTGGAAATCAACCCAAGGGTTTGATGTGGGTTAGAAAATTCAGGTACATGGGATGAGCATACCCACAGCAAAGCAGGTATGAAGATGTTGAGATAAGAGCTCTGCTCTCTTCTCTTCTCCTGTTGCTGCAGTGGGTGATGATGCTGGGAGCCACCAGGACCAGGGACCATCAGAGCCTGCACATGGGACCTGAGTCAAATTGGCAACAGAGACCTGAGCTAGGCAAGGTACCACCGCCCACACATATTGTATATCACAATACAACTACAAAGGGAAGGCGTAAACAGCTTTATCCTGGATACCACAGGAGCCCAACTATTTTAGCCTTCTTGTTCTGCCTCATGGGACTTTTAACTCTTGCCTTGTGCTCAAGTAAGGCAGCCGCTGTGGAGAGCATAAGGACATTTCTGTCCTGGGATCGGCATGTGCCAGCCGGCAGTCGGCACCTAAGCTCGTGCTGCAGCCTGGCCCCTGCGCTTGGTAACAGCATTTTCTGCTTACACCAGCACAGTCATCCCTCAGCGCTGTCAGGGGTGACCCTTGGAGTTAACAAGTGATAAGTTCCTTCTAGCTATCTTATTAAATAAAAAGAAGGAAAAAAAAGAAGAAGGAGAGGGAGGTGCTGGAGTCACCTGATGAACATTTTCACGGATGCTGCTAGCTTTTAACTGTGGGTTATCTTGGTGAAGGCATATTGCAGAGCCTTTTCTTTTAAAAAGAGCTTAAAACTGTCAATTTATTTGGCAGTACATGTTTTGTGCTGATCTGTGTGCATTCCCAAGAAGACACACAATCCAGAGCTTAAGGCAGAGGTGGTGCCTATGTACTCCTCCCTGCAGCTGCAAACTGCAGTTTAACCTGTTGCTTTTCTCACCTCTTTTCCACTCTGAGGAGCCATTTTCTACAGTAGGGATAACCTCCTTAATCATTCTTATCCCTTTTTAGACAACCCACAGCTTCACAAGGGTTCAACAGCAGCCCACAGTTTCTGAAATCTTCTTGCCATTTCCAAGATGATCCAAGAATGGGAAGGGACTGCAACTCCAAACCTGGCAAAGGTGCAGTTGCATTTGCTGGCTAACCTGTAAAGGAGAAGATGTGCCCCCAAAGCATTTCTGCAAGCCCTCCAAAAGAGGAACAGAAAGATAGAGGAACAAGCTCTTGAGACATGACCGAAGAGGTAAGAGTGAAGACCCAAGCTATGGCTTGGACTTTGCAGCCTGTTTTGGAGAGCACAGTGGCTCTTGGGTGGATTGGTCTACCACCCCCGTTGTTTGTCTCTGAATCTCCTCCCAGGACAGGCACTGAAGGACCTTCCTGCAGAGAGATATAGCCTTCTTAGCTCCTCTGTGCTTCAGGAAAAGATACAGAAAGCACCAGCTGGAAGATCCTCTTAACTTCCTCACCTACTTGGGCTCTCCACAAAGTGAAATTCGTCCTCCTCCTCTGTACTGCAGCCCTTGAGCTGTTGCAACAAGCCCTAGAGCTGTTCAAAACCTACTCCGACCTCTTCCTCTCAGTGAGGCTGAAGATGCTGTGCAGAAGAGAACAAGCAAGAGGCTAAGGCATGGGTATTTCAGCATAAACACCAGCCTCCTCCAGGCTTTCAGTCTTCCAAGAGCTTCCCACCTTTCCAGCCAAGCAGTTTGTTTTCTAGAAGAAAAATTGGTAGTTTTGTGCTAGCAATAGCTGGAGTCCTCTTTTACTGGTGAAGGAATTTTCTCCCTCTCCCTTGAATTTCGTATGAATGCAGAAACTAAGAAAAGCATTAGAATATCGGGAAAGGGGAGATCAGAACAGAGTGTTCCACTGGATAAGGTTTGATGCAATTTGAAACTGCCTGTAGAAGATTGGCTGGAAGATAAACTGATTTGAACTAAAAAAGCTGGTACTGTTAAACTATGTTAGCAATTCTTTAGTAGATGGTCGAAAAATAGCTTTTTCATGACCTCTGACCTCTAGGAAAGATAACTATATTTTTAATCTTAGATTGAAGGCGCAATTAATGCTGGAAGAAACTCACATTCTTTAGAAACCATCTTGGGATGACTTTTACCATCAAAAACATTGCATGGAAACTTAAAGAAAACAAACCAAAAATCACACATCTGAAACAACACCAGGCGAGCAGTTGCAGAACGTTGTCACCAACCACGCTGAATTCGGGTTATGTATGAGTTGTAATCCACCTTTCTGCCTTCATGGCAATGCAAAATTTCTGATAAACACTTGTGTACTGTGAGATGGTGTTGCGATTAGACGAGCAAGGAGCTGCTGTATTTGCAGCATCCTGCTTTGCACCTAGGCTCGATCCACTGGCTGTAGAGGTGTCTTCGTCCCCCACGCGAAAGCTGTCCCCTCCGATCTTCTTGAGTTGTGTCGGTGCTGCGGCGCCCATACAAGGTGGTAGATGCTGAGGTGGGTGTTGAGTTGGAGAGGTGCCTTTCAGGGGCAGTACTTAGTCACCAGCTGTTGTCTAGGATGCTATGGTTTTTTGTACAGCAGAAAAAAAAATATATTTCTGGTTGAATTTCAAGTCAGGGGAGTACTGACAAGCTACTCTCCCCCTCCCCACCATTTCAGCTGTATGTTATTCTCTTTTTCTTTCCCCTGGTCCTATTATGCACTGTTCAACAGCTGCTGCACTTAATCCCAGAAGCTGTAGTTGGTAGCGAGCAAAGTGATCTCCATATAACCTCTGTCTTACTCGTAAGTGTGCATTATGAAGCTTAACCGACAGTAATAAAATGTTTTGCTTTCAACATACAGTCCCTGTGGTCCAATGTTCCCGTCTTCCGGCACCGTCATTACAGCAGGGCGATGTATTGGAGTTATTCTGCCACCCCCCAGGAACATGTCTCGTAATGCTGGACGTAGGCATCATTGACATCTAGCATCACGTATGGATATGCAACGAGCACAACCACAGCCCTTCCCATGGTAGTGAATTGGTGGTGGTGGTGGTAGAAGGTAGAAGCAGCAGCTATGGTTGCAAGGTCCCTGTGAATAAATTTGCCACGTAAGTGCTGCTCCCCTGGACACGTTTCCTCTGATGAAGACTGTATCTTGATGGTGAAGGAGAAACTTCTGCAATGGGAGGACTTGCTGAAGCACTTGTTGTCTTGCGTGACTGTGACGCAAAAGTGCAGGTTCACATCTCCACGAGATGATCTTGCAGTGCAATCTTGTGTGAGCGCCTCTTTGGGGGCTACGGTGGTGCCTGGGGGAACAGAAACAGGTTGCGTACCTGCTGCTTAGGGGTTCTTTCATCCCTTTCACAATGACTCTGCAGGTTTGTGGTTTTATACATTGTTTTTTTCTTTCCCGCAAACAAAAAGAACATTTTTATGTCATCCTGCACAGTGGATATTTTTGTGCAGGCAGGGGAAAAGGTGCTTCTCATCTATGTTTAAGTAACAATACAAAATGCAGAAGGTCTGCATTTGGAATTTCATTTTGGTGTACACATCATTGTGTACATATAAATAATTTAAAGGCCGTATGATTTTTCTTCTCTAAACCAAGAGCCTGAATTTCAAAGCAGGGATCCCCAGGCATCATTTCTGTGGTATGGTGGTTGTATTAGCCCTATAGCTGGTATTTGTTGAAGAGGTCACGGTTTCCCATACTTGAAGTTTATAGCATTTAGTTTCAGAGTAGAATTTCCTAGGCAGAGGACCCCCAGAACGGTAGTGGTACCTATCTGAATATACAGCTTTTTCAGGCAATGATAACACAGCCTTTTTCTGGAGATTGCCATTTTGTAAATAAGCTGCTTCTTGAGCAGCATGGCAAGGACTACAAAAGATGGATGATTATTTCTTCCCGGAATCGGTCTTCCACTGCAGGATCTGGTTTTTGTTGCGGTAATTAGCATAGAATTAAAAATGGCCCTGCATCTTCAGTTCGCATTACGCCTCTGATACCGAGTGATCTGGAATCACATTTTACTCGGCAGTAGGCTGTGTCTGGGAATCACTTTATTCACCGCCAAAAATCAGCGTTTAATTGTGGCGCACAGATATCTGCAGGCTTCAACACAGCAAAAGCCTCTGCCTCCAAAAATAAAATGTTGCTTCTAATAAAATTTCAAATTAGTTGTTTTTTGGAGACTGGAAAAGTTGCCAAGGATATTTAGATTAAAATCTAGCATGCCAGCTGAAGCAGGATTTTACAAATGCCTTTAAAATCCAGAGCTCAGGCTGAAGGTGAGCTCACGGGCTAGCACGCAGCCTTTTTTCCAGAAAACCTGTAATAGCTTTTCTTTTTAAAAATTTAACAGGGTTGCCAGTCCAGGTGGAGGCAAAATTGCAAGGAGGCTCAGATGTGGCCAACAGTGTGTCCTTTGGACAAACTAAAACAGCAAAAATACAGTGCAATGCGAAAACTTCCTTGGGAGAGCAGTGTAGGAAATTACTGTGCCATTTGACGCAGTGTCCTAGCATTAGATTTATTATCCACTTCCAAATCATCTGCCAAAAACCCTAGCAATCAGAAGACAAGAAAGAACATGTTATAAAAAGACCTGGAAAATGAGTGATTTTAGTATGGGAGTTTTCACGCTGGTAAGTTTTCCATGCATACTGTGTTTGGATCTGGTCTCAACATTGAGATCAACTGCACTTAAACCAAATGTTATCCCAGCGCTTACATATAGGAGGAGATGGTGATATATGCCAGTCTTGCAAGATCAGGCTTGAATACGGTCCTGGAAGATGCTTCTTTGCTCAACATTTGCTTTCAATCCTGCAAAACTCCACCATCATTTATGACAAAGCCATGGTGTACAAGCCGGCACACTTCTCCCCCTTAGTGTCTGCTCTCCATTGCTGCTGGACTTGCTCCTCGCTAGGTGGCACGGTCGTGGCCACAAACACGTGCTCGTGTACTTGCCCCAGACCTTGCTGGCTTTGGCAACAAGATATATCATTTCAGCAGTTTTCTTAGCTGGATTGTGGACTGAGATCGGTGTGTTCCCTGATCACCGCTAATTGCTTGCTGCCCTTCTCCAGCTCCCACATCTTTTCCAGCCTCCTTTCTTTCGATGTGTGTCTGCAAAGGTGGATCTACATCCATAGCCCCTGGATGCATGACCTTGCTTTTTGCTTGCTTAAATACAGGTCTTTGTACCGGTAGTGGAAATTAGTGACCTAGGCTTGTAACTCTTTTTTTCCCCCCTGTGGTATTCTTGGCTTCTGAAAAAACATCTCCCTAGTGCTTGCTCTCTGATTTGGAAAATGTCCGCAGCTGTTCCTGAAGCACACCCAACATACCCTGCCAACTCCAGCAAGCCAGTATTTCTGTTTTAAGAAGAGCTTTCTCCATAAAATAGATTTGTACCTGGCTCAGACGCACCAGATGCTGGACAGCCAGACGTTGCCTTGTACAACGCTTGGGAGAGTTGACGGCAATGGGTGCGAGGCTGGGGACCCTCTTATGCTATTCAGTGACCTTTTTTATTTGGGGTGCCTACTGAAACATAATGAGAATTGAAGGTCTGGTTGCCCCTTTTCATTTGCCACTTACATTTTGGGAGAAAACACCCTGTTTTTGCAAGTGCGGAGCTCCTGAGGTAAGGGGACAGAAGGACACAGCTGGAGCACATCCCAGTTTGCAAGGAGCCACTTCCAGCCCAGGGTGAAGACTGGGACCAAGGCAGACTGTAGCAAGAAGATTCATGCACCCGGTTTCCAGTGAGTGGTGTCCTTGCTTTTCCGGCAGGAGTAGGTAAAAAGGTAGGGTTGGGCTTGCAGCTCCATGCAAAGGAACAAAGAAAGTAGATGTCAGCAGCTGGAATAGGTGACAGGGCAGTTGTTGGGAAGCACGTGTTTAAAGAGAGAAAGGCAACGTGCCTGACGTTGGGATGAATCCTGCTTTTCCATCCTCTTCCCAGAAGCATGCTGATCCAATGTCCTCGGAGCGTTTTCCTTCATGAAAACAAAGATGGGACGTTAGGACCGTCTGCTACACCGCCTTCATTGTCTTGTTCTTGCATTAATTGTCCTTCGACTGGTAGGGCAGTTAAGAGAAAAAAGCCAGCTTAATGCATAGTCAGAAAGCTAAAAAAACAAAAAAGCAAACCATGAATAAATAGGTAAATAGGCTAACTGTAAGATAGCGTGTAAAAGGAGGCAGTCTGCGGCGTGACTCCTCCGTAAAGTGCATGATAAAGCGTCGGCGAAGCTTGTTGCAGGCACTGTGCAGGCTTTCCAGGGTTGCTTTTGCTAGACTTTGAGTATCATAGTTGCAAAGACTCGTAAATGTTCCGAGAGACTCTTGGTTTTGGGGTGGGTTTTGGTTTTTTTGGTAAGCTGTGACCACTTGCTTTCTGAATGGGTTCGTAGTGATGGAGTTTATGGAGCTGTTCTTTATCGTAACCTAAAAGGTGTCAAGTCGTTTGCTCGTATGTGTTCACAAGCTGAGCCGTAGCGTTATGCATCTCTCCGCGATGGTGTGATTTGAAGCACTTTTGGTGTGGCATGTGCAGTTGCAGTGCTGTCTGTTCTTAATTTCACCCCTAGCTATCCCCCGCGTTCTACCTGTGTTTCGGACACTGAACCAAACCGACTTTGAAACTAGCACTTTAAGTACTAGTAGTCACTTTGCTTCTGACTATATTGAGCACTGCACTTTTGTAAGTACTATTAGCACTGAGTTTTGAACTGTTTATTTTCCCCAGTCTATTTAGCCTCTTAGGCGCGGTGTTAATTACTTAGAGGCCGTCAAAAGATAATTTTGATGTGTATGTGACCACTGTCTGGTGCCTGACTTCCATTACATATCCGTTAGCAATTTTATAAATTAGGGAACTAAACCCGTCCAAGCTTCTTTTACACAACAGAACGAACATGTAAATCACTGACATCCAGGCAGACGTGGTTGTTGTAAACTTTGAGGTCATCCAGAGACCCAAGCGCATGGCTTTTAAAAACACCAAAGATACAGGAGAAGTCTCGAAAGGGATCGGGATGGTGCAAGGTAGTCTAATTGACACTTGGAATTGAGCTGACCAGAGGACGCGAAGCAGACCCAGCGTGAGAAGTGTAGGGCAGATGCTCTTGGTTTTAGTACAAGACCCCGGTCTGCATTAGTAGGGTGAGTCCATGGGACAGCCAAGTTAAAACCAGTCTGAGATGCTGGTGTCAATAAAGACTGCGCTCAAGCCATTGCAATAAAAGCCATCATTGTGCCTGTACTGAAAGTGCTGTTGAGATTGATTGTGGGCTTAAACTATGAAAGGTATTTTTAAGTAAAAAGACTCACAGATGATTTAGAAGATGGAGCATAATAACCATGGAGTTTGCTGCTGAATTTGAAAAGCGGTGTTAGGAGTTGATCGGGTATCATGTTAGGAGGCAATTCAGATATGTATTGCTATTCTTGTTAAATTCCTGTGGTATTTCAGTATGGATGGTTGGGGACCAGAGCTCCCTTGCCAGGAAGAAATTGGTAGGGTAGAGTTTGTAGTAAACACAGTCATAAATCTCTAGGATTTGAAATGTGATGGTGAGCCCTGGGATGCAGAATAATCCAGGTTTTGGTATCCCAAACCGTCCACTCTCAACCAATTGATGGTGTTTTGCTTCTTTAAAAGCCCACATGGGTTTGCTGTAGCAGCAAATAAATCATGGTGGTCGTGAGAGTGCTGCATTTCCTTCAGGCTGGGGGATACCCGCCCTGGGGACTCCTGCTCATCCTCGTTGACAAGCCGATAGTTGATCCAAGTCCTTCTCTGGCCATGCTCCTTGATGGGAGTTTCTCCCCGCTGATGCTTGATGGATAAACCCCACCATTACAGCATGATCAGTTTGAATGGAGAGAAGTGAATTAGGTCTTCTCCTTCACTGCTAGCAACTGGACATGGTGGAAATAACCTTCAGCAACAAAAAAAATAGGCGTATCAGGTTTGCTTGTTGCAGCAGATGAAGTATTTTTCCTGTCCACCTCCAGTTGCGGTGACTGGTTTTGCTTGGGTTCAATTCAAAATTCCTTCTTCAGTAGACCTTCATGGGTTTGGGTATTCAGTGGGAATTGAAGGGGGTTAAACAACACAAACCTTGAGCAACCTGAAGTATTATGCTCTTATATCCTCTATCATTGGATTTAAAAATGAAAATAGAAATAGAATCCAGATTTTTTCTTCTTTTTTTTTTTCTTTTCCTTCTTTCTGATGCCAGCCAAATTAAACCTGCAAAACTAGCTTTAAAGAAATGGTGGCACCTGGCAATGTTGCTGCTATATCTGAGCCCCCCAAAACGATAGCAGCCAAGGGGACAGCCTCTTCAGAAAGTACCTCGGTGACTCAGAGCCTACATCCCACTCGCTGTCACGAGGATATAGGCAAACCCTTCGGAAAATTCTTCCCCCAGTGAGCTCACCAGTCTCCTTGAGTCCTTGGAAATTAAGCTGGTGAGAAAGGGGAATGTGGAACAGGTCTTTTTTTATTTTTAATTTATTTTCCCCCACAGGTGTAGTTTTTTGCCCGTTGGAGTTGGCATCTCATCCTTCGAGAGGGTAAAAGTAAGCGTTTTCTCCTGCACAGCACATGTGAGGCCCAAATGCAAAGCCTAGCACAGCACCTCTCCCTTTGGAAGGACCTTTTAGGTGGAAAAAAAGCGCATGATAGGGATTTTTAGTTGTTTGGGTTTTAAGATAGTTCATGAGAAGCGCATTGTAATGGCACACAGGCAATGTTTTACCGACCTTTTCTTTTTCTCCCAGAGAAACATTTTAATTTGCTTTGATAGTTTAGAGTTTTGTTTTCTTGAGAGTCTTTTTAGACCCATGCAAATGCCCTTGAAATGAGTCAAGTTTATCAAAACAAATTGTGCATTGCAGGAAGCAGTCTCAAAATGCACACACACCCATGCACCTATCCACACGGAGGCGCGTGTGTGTATGTGCGTGTACACATATAGATAAATCTATTATTTCCCCAACTGTTCCTTTTCTTTCTTGGGTTGGTTTGTTTTTTTGCATTTGTTTCCCCCCACCCTCCCAGGATATTAACCAAAAGGTGTTTTTAAGTCATGGCATGAAAACTCCTAAATGTTAATCTGAGTACCTTGTGATGCTAATTAACTTTTTTTCTGAATTTTTTCTGAAACTTTATGTGATGCTTAATATTTTTCTTAGGAAGTTCTGTTTAATGTTAGATCATTGTTCTGGAGGATGTTGGTCCTACTGGCATTAAACTAATGGAAATAAAATGCATGTGTTACAAGTGTAGAAACGGTGAAGAATTAAGTGTGAACTTACTGTACGATACTGATTCTGTTTTCAAACAATCTGTTTTGCTGTTCAATAGTTGACATATGGAAATGCCAATGTACTGTAATTTAGCACTTTTCCAATGGACCCTGTTCTCACTACGCCCAAGGGAAGAAGTGGGTTTGGCTTGGGGCCATCTGAACTCAACCTCTGAACCCCTTCTGCATGTTTTGGCACCAGAAATTGGCCAGAGGAAAACTCAAATTTGAGGTTTTTCCATTTGTTCGGTGGCTGGCGTGGGACAGAGGGGCGGTGGCTCTCCATTTCCCTGGCCAAACCAGGACAATCTGGGTGAAGACCTCGCTGCGGGTGGATGGACTGGTGGCATCCCAGTCCCCGGCACATCCCCCGGGAGCCAGGCTGGGGAAGAGCTGTCTGAGCTGGGGTGGGACAGAGGCATGTTTGAAAAGCAGCCAGGGCAATCCGCAGACCCTGAAATTAGAAGGCAGAAGGGTTAAACTACCAGCCACCTCCCTCCAGCCCAAAGCCTCCTTTCCTAGTGTTAACAGGGTGCAAAGTGTTACTTGTCATGTACTGTACTGAAAGGGTTAATTGATCAGTGACTGTATTGTACTGTATGAAAACTCATTAATTGCCTTGTAATGTTTCTAATGGACTGTACCATGTCCCCCCACCGCCCATTCTCAACCTGTCCCCAGGTTTTCCAAATGACGCATGTTGTCAGTTAGGTCCTCCAAACTCTCTGGTGCTAACTCTTCCGTATCCGATGGTGCTTCTGGGGATGCTAACTGACGACATGCCGATCCAGAGCTTGAAGTTCACAACGTCTTTCTTGTCTGTTTGTATGAAGTCGAACACACACGCTCACGAAAAAAAAAATAATAATGTGATAAACTTGAATTTGTTTCAAAGCATCATTGACAATCTAATGTTTTCTATGTCTGCTTTTATTTGGGATGGCTTTTCTAGAAAGCAGCGCGCCAGCACCTTCGCGCTGGGAGGGGATTTCATCTTGTTCACGCCGCGGCCGCTCCTCCGGCATCCGAGGTGAGCTGCTCCCTCGCTGGCTTTTTAGGCTTGGCCACAGGAGGCCGATCCATCAGGAGCCAGCGAGGACGAGGAGGTGCAGGTGCCTTCAAAGATGCCCGACCCTGAAAAGCAGCTGGTATTCTCATGACTGCACGTAGGTGGTAGGTGGGCACTGAGGGTCCCAGAAGGGATGAGCCTGCCCCTTGCTTTGTGGCAAGAATTGTTTTTTAATGAGAACGAAGGCAGAAAATTGGAGTCAAGGGGAGCTGGAGCTCCCAAAGGCACCTCCATCTCCTCTGGCATCGCTCATCTCCGCTGGCAGAGGAGCTGCCTCCCGAGCCTGAGGTTTTGCAGGTGACACACTCCTCGGATGGCGTGAAGAGACCTGTCCACTCCCAACCTTCCCTAGACGCGAGCTGCTTTTTGGACAAAATAAAATCTGACTATATTTTATATCGATTTGAAAACGAAGTCTGATATTTACCCCTGTTCTCAACTGAATTTGCATATTGTTGTTTGCCACAATATTTGTTCTGTCTTAAAATAAATTTGCTTACTTGTGTAGTCTTAACTGTCTGCTCTGGTTCTGATAATCAGATTTATTGCCACTCCAAGGTGCTTACACGGCAGCTCTCCTTTGGGTGCTTTCCATGAAGGCAGAAGGAAATCTGTCTGCCTGGGAGGGGAAATCATTTCAGCCAAGACGCAGACTATAAATGTTTTTTTCTTGGTTATCTCACATTTATCTCCCCAGGGCTTTTCATTTTGACATCCTTTCCCCCCCCCCCCCAAGTCTTTCACCATCAGACCATTCTATCCACTAAACACATGAAAGAGGAAGGGCTGTCCTTCAGCCCGCCTAATTTAAGCGATTAAATTGTTGCTAACACGTTTCTTGAGGGTAAGTCATTTAGTTATGGCGAGGAGCTCGCTGAAAGCAACGAGTGGCCGAAAGCTGTGGGTGTGGGCATCTGGCAGCGGTTTGGTCTTGCAGCGCATTGAGGTGGTGGGGAGTTGGCATCAGTCACTGGAGACATCGTGGCGGAAGGCAGTGCCCTCAGAAGGCTGGAAAACTGATTTGCACATGCGTTTCCAGGGACATAATCAAATCAGCCAGCGGGTTCAATAAGAGGAATAAGCAAATATTCGCCTGGATTTTGAAACAAAACCTGTTGCAACACTTTAAGGGTTTGAGGGGTTTCTTTTTCTCCTCCCCAAAATATTTTTTGATTAAAAACAATGCAGGCTGCTGCAGGAGGGCATTTTATGTTCCTTCAATTCTGCATATAAGAGGAATATTTCAGGAGAGTCTGTGCAAGGGCTGGGGCTGCCACTCTTCCTTCGCATTGGAAACTGTCCCTGTGCATCTCTTATGGCCATGGAGTCCATTTTCAGTGATTTATGCCCCTCCTTTACCTCTCTCCTCCCCTCTGACCTCTCTCCAGCTTTTTTTTCCCACTTTGTCAAGGTTTTGCATGTGTTTCCAGCTGCTCCTCGCAGGATGAGCAGTGCTGCCCGTGGTGATGGAAACAGGCATAGGAGCACAGGTGAATCCTGTGGAGAGAAGCTGGGAACAAGAAGCCCGTGGAGGGTGCTGTCAGGTATGGCTGCCTTCCATACTTGGCAAAAAAAGTGATGTCTGCACCCCAAAATGCTCCTTTGTCACCTTTTAGCCTCAAATTGGCAGGCTGCAGGCTCTGCTGCATGTGGACATGGGGAATGAGGTGCCCCACAGAGGGCATGGGGTGAGGGTGTGGGGTATAGGGTGCCCCAAGGTAGGGCAGGGGGGTGCTTGGTGGCACATGGGCCAGGGATAGAAAGGGACTGGCAAGTAACTACTGGATAGTTGTTTCCAATCTAGAATTTAGGATAATAATAAAATTATTAGTTAACAAGTATGCAACTAGCTTAACTAGCTTGGTAACTGCTAGTTAATCCTGTTCTCTGATTTTTCTCCAAGCCTTGGGGTATGAGGTATTTTTCCCACCAGGAGTGACCCAAGACTTCCATGTTAACACACTGCCTGTTTTGTTTCCTTGTATTAAATAATGAGGAAACCTTAAAAATTTGAAAGACATACATAAAAGCCACTCCACGTTTGATTTAGCACTGCATCGTAACATCCTGAGATCCAGGACACGCTTTTTTTGGTCATTTGGAGCAAACCACGGGATGATTTTTATGGTCAGTGTCAGTCTCCCCTATGCTCCTGAAGGCACACGGCGTGTGCTGTCCTTGGGAAGCTCTTGGGTGGACAGATTTATCATCCACCGCCACACTGGAGGTTCTGCCTTGTCCTGGGGCTGTTAAGTTCTCTGCTGCAGTGCCACAAATGCAGTCAATTTGGTTAAAAATAATCTGCTGGAAACAAATGAGCAAATAAAACATTCAGATGTATGTGATGGTTTCCTGGCGGGCGTCTTTTCTGGGAACTGAAATGGCAAATGAGGGGCAATCTTTGAGAGTAGCTGCAAAATTGGTTTATATATATATATATATATATATATTGCTCCCTTTTACTTTGTTAAATTTTTAGTTGGAAAGTTTGCTTCAGGGATGAGATGTTTCGAATCCTTTAATTTTCTCCTTCACTTCAGGGTGAAGACTACAACTCTGGCTGCTTTGCCAGCAGGAATTAAGGAAACTGTGACCAACTTTGGTGTTCCCAGTAGAAGAACATCCGCACAGCCTGATGTGCTCCTCAGAGATTTTCAGCTTTTCCATCTGACACGAAAAAAAAACCCACCTCAGGGGCTTCACTTATCTTACTCTGCTAAAAAGCCTGGCATAGTTTCCCACTAGCGATCTCCTAAAATCCCGGTCCTTGTTGCCTGGCCATGTTGGAAGGAACCTCAAGGATCATCTGTCCAACCTTCCTTGGCAAAAGCACGGTCTAGATGAGATGGACCAGCACTCTGCCCAGCTCAATCTTAGAAGCATTCCATGTTGGGGAATCCACCACTTCCCCACAGAGGTTATTACAACAACTGATTGTTCTCATTGGGAAAAATTTTCCTTGTGTTCAACTGTAATCTTGCCAGGAATAAGCTGTACCCATTATCCCTCATCTTTTCCATGTGATTCCTTGTCACATGGAAAGGGAGTCTCCATCTTCTTTGTACCCACCCTGTAAATACTGCAGCCTGGAGATAAGGTCTCCCCTGAGCCTTCTTTTCTCAAAGCTGAACAAACCCAGCTCTCTGCCTTTCCCCCTACAGCAGGTTTCCCACTCCTTTGGTCATCTTGCTGGTCCTTCTCTGGACCCTCTCCAACCCGTCCACATCTTTTTTGCATAGCGGGGACCAAAACTGAAGACAGTATTCCAGGTGTGGCCTGACAAGCACCGAGTAGAGTAGGATAATGACTTCTTGATCTCTGCTGGTGATGTCTTCATTGATGCAACCCAGCATCCTGTTGGATTCCTTTGACACATCAGCACACTGTTCGCTCATTGAGCTTGCCACCCACAAGGACCTCCCAGGTCCCTTTCCACAGAGCTTCTCCCCAGCCAGGTAGATCATTTTGTCCAATCCCCTTGCCAAAGCAGAGTCACCTACAACAGGTTGGACAGGAACACATCCAGGTGGGTTTTGAGTAGCTTCAGAGAAGGAGACTCCACAACTTCTCTGGGCATCCTGTTCCTGTACTCAGTTACTCTCAAAGTAAAGAATTTACTCTGGGATAGAATTCACTGTGTTCCAGTCTGGGCCCGCTGTCCTCTCGCTGGGCTGGCCACCACCAAAAAGAGCATGGCCCCATCCTCTTGACACCCTCCCATTGATAAGCATTGATGAGATCCCTTCTTAGCCTTCTCCAGGCTGAACAGATGCAGGTCTCTCAGCTTTTCCTCATAGGAGAGCTGCTCAGTTCCCTGGGTCATCTTCACAGCACTGTCTGAATAACATGCTCTAACATGCTCTAGGCAATCCTGCTTCAGCAGGGGAGTTGGACTAGATGATCTCTATGGTCCCTTCCAACTCTAAAATTTCAGTGAAACAGTCCACCTCCGCCGCCGAACGCAGCCACTCTCTCCTCTCGGGCGGCGGGGCCGGCAGCTGCCCCATCCCCACACGAAGCGGTTGTCGTTATGACGAGGGTGGGGGGACACTGACGAGAGGGAGGCGGGACCCGGAAGTACTCCCGGTCACGCGGGTGGGTGTGGCCGGAAGTGCGCAGACCGGGAGGCTGAGGGAGGGAAGGGGGGGGGGCCGCCATTACGCGGAGCGGAGCAGGCCTCGCCTCCTGCTTGTTGCGCCGCTTGGCCTTCAGGCGGGCCTGGGCTTTGGGGGCCCCGAGAGTGGCGGGGACCCTGCCCGGCCCGCCCCAGCCGCCATGGAGGAGAAGGGTTTCGCCAAGGAGCTGGATCAGTGGATCGAGCAGCTGAACGAATGCCGGCAGCTGAGCGAGAGCCAGGTCCGCAGCCTCTGCGAGAAGGTGAGTGCGGGGACCCGGCGGGTCTCGGCCGCCCCTCCTCTCCGGGGCCTGGTGGCGGTAGTGGATGAGTCTCAGGGATTTGGCTCGGGGTTGGGGCTAGTGGCTTCTCAGTCCTGCTGCTGGGGGGGCTGCGGGCAAATCGGGCCGAAAATGGCAGCCTGGGGGATTCTGTGAAGGGGAAAGAGGTTTGTTCCGCTCGCTGTGAGGCCATGGTGTTGCCTGGGGTATATCTGAGATCGGGAGTTCTCTTGTGTGCAGTACAGTATATTTCTGGCGGCAGAGACACCACGGTTATAGAATTTTTTTTTTGCACCTGATTGCTCTCAATAACATGCTTTTTACCTTTTGGCTTTGGGTTTATCTGAGTGGTGTGGGAGGCTCGGGGGTGATATGTGCAGGGAGGAATCTGTTCCGACTTCTCACAAAGCATAGTGGCCACATGCTAAAAAGTCAGCCGTAAGTCAATGAGTAAACCTTTTGACATCTGATGTGTTATCTAGGAAAGCAGAAGGGGATAAGAGATAAGCTGTAGTGCCGACCTAACCAGAGGCTTACAGGCTGCTGAGGGAGACTAAAATAGAATGAGAAATGGTTGGATAAAGGACACGGTCTGCTATTTTGGACTGTGGTTTGGGCAGTCCTTTGACAAATTCCTCTTTGGACTTGTTTAGTGTAGACTGTCAAGAACCTTTTTGGTTTTCCGTCATGAGACAGATGTTCAGACTTGAGTTGGATTTTGTCTGGGAAATGAAATACCCCTGTGTGAACACTTCCTCAATGCTTCAATCTAGGACCAAGTTGGGATTTTCTTTGGACTTGGCAAGATATGACAAAGAATTGAAGTCGTAACAAGTGTAGTATCGAAGATTATTCTTTGTATTTGCTTCATATCACAGTGACCAGCAGATACCATTGCTTTGCATCAGGTGGTCCAGAGAAGCTCTCAGCTTGCTTTCTTGGGTGGATTGTTAATTACCAGGCGCAGAGGATAGAGTAGTTAGTTTGGTGTTCTCTTTAGCATCATATGGCTGATGCTGAACTTGGTGTTGTCACATTATTACCTGTGTGTCTCACTCAGTTCCCTCAGAAGTAGAACATGTTTTCTGATGCCTGCTCATGGCAACACGTTTTGGCCAGTGACTAAACATCGCAGTGCCAACTTCGTAAGACACAGCTATTTCCATCTGTGGGATTGTTGGTAGACTACCACAGTGATAAGATCTGAACAGTGGAGAGGGTTTGTGCTGTGACCTCGTAACGTGCCGGGGTGCTCATCAGAAAGGTAGGAGCAATTTCTTTGAATGCCACAGACAAAGACTATGCAGGACTCCAGTCCCTGGCTTCCTGGCAAATGCTTTCACCAGTCATCCTGACATCTAGCTAGCTCCCACCCAGCCTCTGTTTTCTTTCCCGCTTATGTTTTATGTATCCCATGCAGAGACTGTCCATTAGTCCTATGACTTTTTCTCCAGAACTCTATCAGTTCTAAGAGAGTATGGTGGGGAGGGCTGGTGCTCCAGCAAGGACTGACAGCAGTGGCTTGAAGATCAGATATATCTTGAAGAGAGAGTAAGACCTCCTGTTGGCTGCACTGTCTCCTTATAAGCCTGAAAGAATTTATTAGGGTTATCTGTGGCCTTCTCCAAGCATTGCTGGTTGGGAACTGCTGTTCTATCCAGTAAGCTGTTACAGGAAAACATTTCCTTTCTTCTTGGGTTGTGTTGTTAATTAAGGAGCTGTGGCTGCTTTATTTTGAGAAGCTGGAGGACAATGCTGGCAGATTGTGGCTGTACATCAGGGCTCACACTGTAAAAAGGGAGAGTGGCAGCTCAGTGTGCCACATTGCAGCTGGACCTGGAGAAGGTGTTTGTCATCCAAATGACAGGTAGGAACCCTGAACCTGTGGTACATGGCGTGAAACACATGTCATCTGTCACAGCACCTTTTTCTTTAGGAGGGCTGGCAACAGATGGAAGCAATTTGGGTATGAAGTAAATACTCTGTGATGCTCTTACTTGGCATATTCTTAAGTTTTCAGGGAGTGGTTGTATCACCCAGCTGGTAGTGGAAAGGAGTTTACGAAAACTTTTGGGTGTGCAGGCTTGCTTTTGATGTGAAGCAGCCCTGCCAGACAGCTAGGTTAGTTTGTTTCCTTGAGATAATATTTGGAGAAACCCTAACCAACCTTGTCTCCCTTCTTAGCATTCCCTTTTGTGTGACTAATTTCTAAAAGCTCAGGCACGATAGTAAAACTCTTGCCTTTGTGAAAGAGTTCAGTAGTTTGGAAAAAAAAAAAGAAAAAGGTTTAAATAAAAACTTTTGAATTTGCACAGAGAAGCTGTGGATGCCCCACCCCTGAAGGTGTTCAGGGCCAGGCTGGATGGGGCTTTGAGCACGCTGGTCTATTGGGAGATGTCCCTACCCGTGGCATGGGGATTGGCACAACGTGACTATTAGGGTCCCTTTCAACCCAAACCATTCTGTGAAAATGAGTGGAGGGGGAAACCAAAGAAACAAATCCCAGACTTGGCTGTGTGGGTTGTTGGTTTTTTTGATGGCTGGCATAATGGACAGTAATGAGGGAAAGAGTGGACTTAGGTAGGGTTAATGAGGGTATGCCAAATTATTCTGCACTCTGAAAGTTGCACCTGTAAAAATCACATGTGTCTTCACCTGCCAAATTACAACATCATCTTGGCAGCTAACAGTCTTGTGTTCTTCATGCAGTTGAAATCAAGATGTCATTTCAAGCAACATGAGAACACTTGTGTTCCTGTTCTCCTGGTCTTTAAAATGAAATCTAGCTAAAATTTTCGAGACATTAAAAGGATAATAGAAAGACAAACAATTATGATCACTGCTGGAGCTCGTAGACATGAGAAATGTTTCAGCATATTATGGAAATGGGCACTGGATGTCTCGCATCCCATACAACTTCTCTTAACATCATGGTCTTAGACTCATTTTATGACGGAGTGTTCTTAAGACCTTTTCCCACTCTCATTAAGTAGGCAGTGAAAATCTACGGAGTTCTGCCTTGGATTATGGCTGCACTTCATCGGAGGTGCCATGGCAACTTTCTGTCCTCGTGCTAGCTTTGAAATTGCTAACTTTGGTAGTGCTGGATGTATTTAACTGCCTTTGAACTTGCACAGGTCATAACCTGTATTTCATGCAGCGAAAGTCAAGCTAAAAGTAAGTTGTATTTATTTAATAGGAAGTGCCCAGGTTTGGACATGAAAATCTCAGAGTTTTAAAGTTCAAGTCAGATCAGCAAATGGATTCTGGTGCAGGTGAGAGAGTTGAGAGCTATCCCGCTTGTTCCATTCCAAGGAAAAGGGGTTTTCATCAAGGTAATGAAATAGGATATGAAAGAAGGCAAGTAAAAGGCTGTCTCTTAAATTAAACACAGGCAAGCAACCATCCATAACCGTCTCTCTCTTTGTATCTTCTTTTTTCTGTCCTTGTTCTTTGGATGTGTAAGAAGGGTTACAATCTCATTGCTGTGAGCAGCTTGAGAGCTTTGTGTTGTGAAGTAGTGGGAGGAGAAGGATTCTAATCGCTAATGAAGACTTACATTTCTTGTACGGTTATTGAATGGTAATTATAAACTGATTCTTCAAACTGAGCAGCAGGAGCCAGTTGATGCTCTAGGGAGTATTGCTGTTACTGGCATGTACCTGTGATGCTTCTGCCCTCAGAGATCATTTCATCTGAGAATAATTTTAGGAGAATGAGTTACCAAGCTCTTCTGTACTAATTGGTGAAATTAGTATGAGTGATTGAGCCAAGTAGCATCCTGGATGCTGTTCAAACCATGAAGTTCCAAGTGTTGTGTTGAGTCGTGGCCAGGAATATTTCATCTCTCCAGCAATGATGCTCATCCCAGGGTATGTTGGGCCGGGTACCTCTAGGAGCACGTGTGCACCTTGGCAATCCCTGTCACTCTTGAGGCTTCAGGGTGTCCTCTGCTGCCCTGTTGCTGAAGGGCAGGACAGCTCCATCCCTCCAGCTTCCAGCCCATTTGGAGAGAATCCAGCTGGTTCTTCTTCACACCAAACTCCTTCAGATTTTAATACCCTCATAACGCTTGTTGACATAGTAGTTGGTCTGTTGCAGATGACAGAATGATGATTCAGTTGAATTTTGGTCATCAGAATCTCCATGGCTGGCTTCTCTGATTCCTGAAGTAAGACCCTCTAGGTGTCCAACTGAGCTCATAGTACAGTAAGTGAATATTCCAGAAGGAGTTGATTTTCTGTGCTCCCCAAAGGGTCTTGTATGCAAAGTAGGTGCCTGGGGGGTCTTTGGTTTTCTCTAAAAAAGACATACTGATGAAAATCTGCATCCTGCTTGTATTATAATCCCTTCAGCTATGGAATTGGCCTACACAATTAGGCAAATTTGTAGGCCAAATCTGAACAGTGTAATAGTTGATGTGGATTTGATTGTTAAGTCTCGCACAGAGGGTTTAGTCTCCTGGTGATCCCAACAGTAGTCTTAAAGCCAGTGTAGCATCTCAGGTTTTGGAGCAGCACATTACTGTGTTGTGTGCAAGCACCAAGACCGCTTGGTTTCCTCTTGTGAGGACAATACAGTAAATTATTGGGACATCCATTCTCCATCCTCTCTCCATGGGGATTGAGGTGTGGATAGCAGACAAGCTTGTGTACCAGTCTACAAAGGTTATATACAGAATCTGGAACTGGGAAAGAGAGGGAGGTTGAGGTGATGGGCAAGCTCACTGCCAATAAACAGTCTACTCTATAAAGTAATTCTGAGCACAGACATGGTAACTATTGTGCTAAATGGAGGTTTATTTAATAAAAATACCTAAAAGTTGCTTCTTTTACTTCTGGCTTGGGTCTGGGTTTCATCCAAAACAATTGGGATACATGCTTAGGAAGCCGATAACATTAGTCACTGTTTTCTAAAACAAAGGTAGCTAAAATATGACTTTGTCATAGTTATTGTTATTATATATAATAATATATATAAAATAATATTTATATGTTAGCAGCCTTTTTAAGTAATGATATTCTATTATATACTTAAGTAAATTATATACTATGATATCATCATAGTAAATGATGATAATGCAAGCCAGTGTACTTCCATCAGATTTTTATATGCTTATTTTGTAATAGTCCTGTTGTTATTTTAAGACACTTGACTTCAGCCCCTGAGCTCTGCACAGTGAAACATGCAAGCAGCATGCACTGGTTAGTTGCTGC
Organism: Gallinago undulata; assembly: GCA_026546715.1. Lineage (NCBI taxonomy): Eukaryota > Metazoa > Chordata > Aves > Charadriiformes > Scolopacidae > Gallinago > Gallinago undulata. Next base: position 3,445,445 of record JAOTQQ010000032.1, read on the forward strand.
TTTTCTGGGGTGTTTTTAATGATGCTTAAGATGTTAAAAGTCTTGTTCTACATAAGAAGGTCACGTGAGGGCAAACTTCCGTGGCCAGCTGAGCTCAGCTCCTAAGCCTGATTTGAACCAGCTCTGCAGTGTTAAAACGGCAGACTTAAATCTATTCACGTGCATGTATGTTTGTCTACATAGTAAGCTAAAACAGGCTAGACAGTAACAGCTGGTCGGCAGCTTAAGAAGCTGTTGCTGTTCAAGTTCAAGCTCCTCCTTTCTCATGAGGGGAAACTTCTAGATTCTCCTAATATCAAAATTTCAGGACTTGGGCTGGCCCGGCTTACTACGATGTGTTTAACGTATGTTTGCCCTATTACTGTGCAAAAGGAGCTCTTCCCTGTTGCCTGTACTGCTTTACCTGTACATGTTCTCAGGGTGGGTGCATGGTGTTTCTGGGCAGATCAGGTCAAGAATGGTGATGTGGTTGAGACTGGCAAGTATGTATGGTAGCTGTACAGTGTCCTGCATAGAATCATAGAATTGTCTAGGTTGGAAGGGACCTTTAAGATCATCTAGTCCAACCATCAACATAACTCTCACAAAAACAAACAAACAAAAAACCCCACATCACCAAACCATGTCTCTAATCACTATGTCAACCCATCTTTTGAACACCTCCAGGGATGGTCTCTCAACCACTTCCCTGAGCAGTCCATTCCAATGTTTAATAACCCTTTCAGTGTAAAAATTTTTCTTAATATGTAATCTGGCACAACTTGAGGCTATTTCCTCTTGTCCTGTTGCCTGTAACTTAGGAGAAGAGACTGACACCCACCTCCTCACAACCTCCTTTCAGGTAGTTGTAGAGAACGATAAGGTCTCCCCTCAGCCTCCTTTTCTCCATGCTGAATAACCCCGGCTCCCTCAGCCTCTCCTCATAAGACTTGTGCTCAAGACCCCTCACCAGTTTCATTGCCCTAAGATGCCTTCATTACATCTTTTCCCCAGTGGGTTGAAGTAAGCGTATTTCTTTATATGCAGCTGGGAAGGAAGCAGTATGTGTGATATGAAAAGGCAGAAAATACCTCCTGCCTTTTGTAGTTACAGTAAGCTGCAGCTTACAGCAAAACCCCATCTGCTGCTTCGTGCAAGTCAGAACACACTGAGCAGCTGTTTTGTGACTGTGTTTTATGTTTGTCTCTCCCAGAGGGTAGAAGCTCTCAAAAGGTGTTATAGGTGCTTTTAAAAATACTTGAACAGAAGTACTGTTGCACCCAAAGACACAACATGTTCAGCAGTTTCCAGTCAGTTTAGAACTGCAAGAGAGACCCCATGTCATTGAGTCGATGTGCAGGATGTGTCTTTGAGGATCAGGGTGACACCCTTCAGGCCATGTACAATGCAAGGCACACGGTGCATGCTTTCTGAGCCCTTGTCTACTTGGGTTTTAGTTGTTCTTTCCAAATAAATGCTTTCCCTAAAATATGTGAGGCAACTAATGTTTGAATATGAATACAGGTGTCCTCAGGGACCCCAGTGAGGGTGTCCGTGGTAAGCAGCTTCTTGCTGGTAGCAGCAGGTGGGAGCTCTATCATCTGGAGCTAAGGGACTTAGTGATGAGTAGCCAGATCATCTCCTGCTGGTGACTGTTCAGCACTGGTGATCTTTCATCCCTTCTGTCTAGATCACACTGAGCCTGTCTGTGGGTGCTCTCTGTGCCTCTGATGTGCCTGGAGCACTGATCTACATCAATTGATGGGCTGGAGGCAGCAAAACAAAACACAGTATTTGATAATGATAATAAGGTAATGCAGATAGGCTGCATTACATGGCTGTAATTAGCAGAGGAACTGCTGGGTGTAGAGGAGGAGATGACTAAATACAGGGATGCCATCCCTCCATCTGTGGTCATTTTGTTGCCAGCTGGGTACGGCCAGGGAAGCTGTTTGTGGCTCCATATGTTAAAATTGTCTCTGACTTTGCTTTTCCAGTTGTATGTGACCTGCCTTCAGAAATTGTTAAACTGTTGGGCTTGGAAGAGGATTGGAAATCTGGCAGGCAAAAAGTGCCCTGGGCAAGAGAAGCACCTCTTGCATATGCAGTGATGTTCTGTGCCAGGTTAGTAAAGTGAAGCTTAGGAATACTTGTTTTCCTTGGTAGCTTAAGCAAGAAGAAGAAGAAATCTGCCTCTCTACAAGGGAAATGGATTTGTTAGTTCCCATGTGTTCTGGGAATGTATGGAGAAGGTTCCCTTTAAGGACATACAGCTCCAGTTGTCTCATACGCACCGCAGTGCAATCTGGAGGCGCAGTGCCCCCGGAGAGCTGGGGCAGCCCCGTCAAACCCTGGCACTGGTGCCCACGCCGACAATTGTTTGGCGGAGTAACACAGCTCAGCTCATCTGGTGCCGTGGTGGTCACTCAGTTCATCCGGTGCCAGATGAGCCTCTTTGTCATGCCCAGCCTTTCTTAACGTCATCTCTGCTCAGCAATCGCACGATGAGCTGGCTTGGTCAATACAGAAGGAACGCGCTGTTCGTAGCACTCGTTCCCATGGCACAGACCCACTGCTGCGAAATCCCCGTCTGGGGAGAACACGTGCGGTTTATGGGTGTGCGGCGATGAGGGGAAGCCTGAGGGATCCCAGAGGAGGGAGGCAGCGAGGAGTGGCTGTCAGTGCTGGCAAAAGAGTTGTTCCAGCCTGCTGCTGTGTTGCCAGTGCAGGTGGCAACGTGAATGGTTCCACATGGCTGCGTGGGATCGAGAGCAATCCGTTGAGCAACTGAGATGGTAGTCAGACTAAAATGTGGCAGGAGGGAGTCTGTGTGTAGGTGCAATGTTGCGAGTCAGATGACTTCTAGCAGAAGTCTACTAGGTCATGGTTTTCCTACTAGTGTAAACATCAAATAATTTCTATCTTTATGTGTGGTTTTGCAAATCAGGTTCTTCAAAAAAACATAATAGTCACCTGAGTCGCATGCGCTATCTCCTTTGGTATTTCTACCCTTATAGCAGACAGCAAGAATGGTGCCTGATCTGTGTTCGTATGAGTTTTGCACTGAACTCTTGCTGACAAGATATGGGATGGCCTGCAATACTGAGGGGACAGCTGTGGTTCTTGAGGTAAAAGCTTCTAGGCATCATGAAACTGAATAGCACTTGACTTCGGCAGTCAGATTAGAGTGCTGAGTGCTGCCGTAGTTCATGCAGCTGAGACAAGCAGACCTGAGCTTGTGTTGAACATGCAGATGGAGAAATCCGTATCGAAATCTGTATGTTAAAAAAAAAATGTGCTTAAGAAGATAACGTCTGCCCACGATGCTGCTGAAGTTACTCGAATAGTGCTTTGCCTTGTCTGCACTTGAGAAATGTTTGGAAGAAGAACAGGACTCATGGTTGGACCCCCACAGTGATGGGAGCCTTATATCCAGTGCAGGTGTTGGAGTCGACACTGCTTCATGTGAGGGGAGGCTGAGAATTAACTTTAGTTACTTCTTTGAATTTGTCGGTGCTTGTGGTACAATAAGATCTTAGTGACTTGGCCTCACAATAGCAAATCTGCTTGTCTTTGTGCACAGGGAAATGTTTTTCCAGTGGTCAGCTTGAGCTGCTGGAGTGAAATCAGGTTTCCAGCGTGAATGCAGTGGAATAACATCTGCACCTACTTATGGAGGAGCTTCCTACCTTTTTGTCTTAAATGTGCTTTTCTTGCTAGGCTAAAGAAATTCTTACAAAAGAATCGAATGTGCAAGAGGTACGTTGCCCCGTCACCGTCTGTGGAGATGTCCACGGTCAATTCCACGACCTTATGGAACTCTTTAGAATTGGTGGGAAATCGCCAGACACAAATTACCTGTTCATGGGAGACTACGTGGACAGAGGCTATTACTCGGTGGAAACAGTGACTCTTCTAGTAGCGTTGAAGGTATGGTTTGTCAGATTTTCTCCGGCAGTTTTGGGTAAAACCATTCTTTTGGGGAGTTTTGAAAGAGTTACTTTTCCCATTGACACCACTGTTGGCTTGAGCTAGATGGATGTAAATTGAAATGCATTAATGGACATGTGCTGTTCTATAACAGAGCTGAATGCTTGATGGCTGTTTGAAATATTCTGTTACTACTTCTTTCCATATTGATGGTACACTTCTTGTATTAAAGAAGAGTTTTCTTTGTCAATAGGTGCGTTACCCAGAACGCATCACAATACTGAGGGGCAATCACGAAAGCAGACAAATTACACAAGTGTATGGCTTTTATGATGAATGCCTGCGAAAGTATGGCAACGCCAACGTCTGGAAGTATTTCACAGATCTGTTTGATTATCTTCCACTTACAGCTCTAGTAGATGGCCAGGTAAGCCTTAAATAAGGAAAGCGCTCCTTTTCATAGAGTTACGCAGATTGTACCATCTGAAGTCTACATGAACAGTCTCAAACAATCTTCCTTACCTTGTGATCTATGTGCATATTGTGGGTTTGGGAAAGAATTTAGTGAGGTGTTAATACAAGTTGACTATGTGGGAAGGCTCTTGATTCTGCACCCAAAATAACAGCAGAGTATTGCATGTCTGGTTTGTTTTAAATGACTGCTCAACAACTGGGGATCCCCTCATGATACATTAGATGCGAGTTGAGTTGTGGTCATGGGGCAAGATACTCTTAAAACAGAAGGCCTGGTATCTTTGCTGTTGCTTTAATCTCTGTATGCAAGGTGGAGCCTTTTAGTTGTGTTTCCTTCTGCAGGAATTGAATTTGGTTTATTTGCTGTAATTGTAAAAGAATGATAATAGAGTTAAACCCAGATATTTCTGAGATCAGTCTTCCCATAACAATATGTACTGAATAGATTGTTTGTCTTTTTTTTTTTTTCTGGAACAGATATTCTGTCTCCACGGTGGCCTCTCTCCATCCATAGATACACTGGATCATATCAGGGCTCTGGACCGCCTGCAGGAAGTTCCACATGAGGTAACAGGAAAGGAAATGCATCATAAACTTAGATATCTGTTGGTGGAAAATGCAGATGTAGCCTTGCATTGAAATACGTTTAAGCAGCGAGTCACACAGTTACACAGTGGATTATTGCCTTTTTAAGAGCTAGAGCAGATGAACATACATTTAGGCAAAACACACACAAGTCAATATGGCTTTGATTACAGCAATCTACAAAGGGGTCTTCACAGCTGTTTTTCACAGAATCACAGGGTTTATTGACTGTCATGCTGACTCAAAGAATAGTATTTGGCAGGGGAAGGTGTTTACTACCCATCTTCAGCTTTATCACAGTCTTCCTTGTGAACAGCCAACGACCATGTGAAGCCATGGTGTGTCACTGTCCTTCCTCCCCAGCCAATCCTTTCTTCTGTGATGTTTCAACTTGTTCATTGCTTTCTGGGAGCCTGAGATCAGGACTGAAGAAACTACCTTCTGAGCTCCCAGGGCAGCAAGTGGCTCTTCTGTGTTGGAGTGGTTGGGGCTTGCAAATGGACCTAAATGTTCCCTGATTAAAATGAACTGCTTGTCCTGAAGCATCTATACTATAACAGCAAGAACAATGCAGCAAGGCCCTCCCAAGCCTTCCAGAAACCTGAAATAAGCTGTGTAAGTTACCTCCAGAATTGGAGGGCTACCTGGTGGGACATCTGCCTACAGTCAGGCATAATGATTGTATTATTGCTCTGGGGTTTTCCCAGTCCTGTGCTGTCTATCTGTGCTGAAATCTGGCTGTCCCTGAGGACCTCCACGTGTAGTCAGTGTGATCCTTACTGTGGAGCTCAGATTGGCAGGTAGGAAGCAGCAGCAGACATGGATAATTACTGCCTCTTAGGACCTCAGCAAGAAGAGCTGCTGAGCTTCACTTGTGAGTGTTAGACGATGTACACCAGGATATTTTTGAATATGTCAGGTCCAACAATAGACTGTTTAAGAGGGGAAATTAAATTATTAATACCCTGCCAGAAGGGCTGCTGAAGGCTTACGATCAATCTCTGGAAGTTAGTTCTTAGCCTCCTACGGGCTGTTTCCCTTTCTTTAATTTATTGCAACTTGGCTGACACCAGTGCATTCATTGTGTATCCTTGGGCACGCATACCTTCTCACGTGGCCTTTTTTATTACACTGGGAGAGTCAGGAGTAAGAATGTGGATCTGCTCTCCATGTTTTGGTCTACTTGAAGTGAAATGGCAAATGGTGTGCGTGGAAGAGGAGGTGGTAAGAGTTCTCTGGTTACATGAACTCCTTTCTCAGTCAGCTACGTACATATTCGTTTCTTTGGGAAGGACACTGACTGATACAGTGAGCAACTAGATGCTACTACGTGTGTTAAATAAACTCATCTGTCTTGCGCAGAGAAAGACATGCTGGCAGTTCTTTGTACTGTAAATAAACTATATTTTAGAGTGGCTTTTTATAATGATCTTGCTAATAATCTAATGAAGAACACTTAATCTTTTTCAAGGGTCCTATGTGTGATCTGTTGTGGTCGGATCCGGATGATCGTGGCGGCTGGGGTATATCTCCACGTGGTGCTGGCTACACGTTTGGGCAAGATATTTCCGAAACATTTAACCATGCCAATGGTCTCACATTGGTCTCCCGTGCTCACCAACTTGTCATGGAGGTAGGGCAAGCACTCTGCTAGATGGGACTAGCAAAACATAAATGCCAGTTCTTGTCTCTTCAGTGAGACCTTTTGGTGATGGGTTTGCATAAAATGACACCTAAATGTTACGCAAGTAAACACTGAAGAAGGACTGAGAAAAGAACAAGGAACATAAAATTACGTACTTTAACCTGTGATGTAAATAAGGGGATGTTCTGCCCTTTTTTACATCCCCCTCTCCAAAGGAAATTGCCAAAGGGACACTGTCACACCCCATTTGTGGAAGTAATAATCTCCTTACGTGCTGTCTGCTCTACTTAGACTGGTGCTGCATTAACCAGACTGCCCTGTAATACTCGGCAGTCAGATGTGACAGGGATTAAGGCATAATTTTGGCTGTTGATGGGCTATTCTTGTACATCTTGTGGGAAAAATGCCAGGTGGGTCAATGGACCAGATGTATTTTTAAAATCTAGTTCAAGTCGATCCCTTAAGTAGTACTGTGTGTCAGAAGTTGCTCACATCTAGCAGTTCTCATTTGTGGTGGATGAAAGCTGAAGGCATACATAAAAATCTCAAGGTTCCTTTGTGGTGCAATCCATAATTTGTGTACAAAATGGATAAACACAGGAGTGACAAATAGCAGATCTCTCTGGAGAGCAGTTGAAGCTCTTTTTGTTGGGTAACTACCTCTTGTTCTTGCCATATGATACTTATTTTTAAATGAAACAAAGTCAGTTGGAAATAATTACGAGAAGTCTGCAGTTTCACAAATGCCTTGGATTGTTTCGGGCCTTAAGAGGAACTTCAGACGGGCTGAGGTTTGAGGTTTAACAGATTTCTCTTTTTTTTTTTTTTTTTGTGTGTGTGTGTCTCTTTTTCTGGCAGGGTTATAACTGGTGCCACGACCGGAATGTGGTTACCATTTTCAGTGCGCCCAATTACTGCTATCGTTGTGGGAACCAGGCTGCTATCATGGAACTAGATGACACTTTAAAATATTCCTTGTGAGTAACCTGGCTCTGGCTGTTCTCTCTTCCTAACTGTTGCGAAGAATGTCTAATCCTTTCCAAAGGGGTTCTTCTCTGAAAAGCCAGTTCAGACCCCTCTGGAATGAATATTGTGTGATCTCCCTGCAAGAATATCAAAAAATAAGTAGTGAGTTAAGCTCTTAAAAGCTTCTCTGGGTTCTGCATTAGCTCCTCTTCCCGAGTCTCTGTAGAGTCGGAGCTTTTGCGTTTTCTTAATCCCTCTCTTGATGGAGAGAGTAAAGACAGATTGATTTATGTATTTATTTTTATTTTTGGTAGCTCTAGGCTTTGTAAAGGTTGGGTGAGAGAGTCTGAACTTTGCATTCAGCTGAACTGGCGTGAGAGCAGCGATGGGCTGCTGAGGTGCTGACTGCTGGGTTGTGTTCACCCCCTAAGCAGCATTTCCACCAGCTTCCACCAGCTGATGAGGTTTAACTCCCATGTATGCTTGTTTTGGGACCAGGAATGTTTTATGTGAAAACAGCTGGGATGAATAAAGCAGTAGCAGCAGGAGAGCGAGTTTAGGATTTACTGTGGTGTTGGGAAGTACCTTGTGGAGGAGGGAAAATAATCCCTTTTTCTTCCCTGCAGCCTCCAGTTTGACCCAGCACCTCGTCGTGGAGAGCCTCATGTTACCCGTCGTACCCCAGACTACTTCCTATAAACCTCTCCTGACCTTTGTAGAAGGAAGTCCACCTGGCATTTTAAAAAGCAACAATATTTACACGTTTCTGTAAGAAATTGGGGTTCGTCTCAACTTAAAAATCCCCATCATGGACCAAAATGTGCCATACAGAGGACGAAGAACGTTGAGCACAACTTGAGACTGAATTCCTTACGACACTATGTATATCCTGTACCCATCAGTCCAACAGTTTGCCTGCTGTATTTGTAGTCATTGTTTTTCTTCTGGACTGTTCAGAGAGGAAGGGGTAACTCTTAATAGCACTTCCATCTCCTTTGACGCTTCTTTGTAAATTTTTAGTTCTAGTGTTTAACTGGCATGAATTAGAGTTTATTTTGGAGGGAAATGCACACTAACTTCTGCCCCCACTGCTCTCTTTATTTTATTGAAAGACTGATCGACTTAACTGGAGAAAGGAAGCGATTCCTGCTTTGGGAGTACGTTGTCATAACACGGATAAAAGCGATCCCCTTTTTAGCTCGATTCCCTTTCTGTGTTGATCCTGCTGCTGCCTTTTTTTTCTTTTCTTTTCTTTTTTTTTTTTTTTTTTTTTGTTCCTCCCCCCATCCCTCTCTCCCCTCTGTATATTTGTCCTGGAAATGCTTGCAACCCTCCTGGCTGTACCTGAAACAATAAACTTGCCATTGTCAGCCCCAAACAGTGCTGCGCTGCTCAAGCGGGCGCGACGGGACGGGGCGGGGCGGGGAGGGGGGGCATGGCCGGGAACCGGGGGGCGGGCCCAGGGGCGGAGCGGAGCGGCGGGGGCCATACCGAGCCCGGAGAGATGGCGGCGGCCGCTTACGAGCTGCTGGTGCTGGGCGGCGGGTCGGGGGGGCTGGCGGGGGCCCGGCGGGCGGCCGAACTGGGGGCCCGCGTCGCCTTGGTGGAGCCGCGACGCTTCGGCGGCACTTGCGTGAGTCCCACGGGGGAGCACCCACGGGTGCGGGGAGCCGGGGCGGGAGCGGGGGGGAGACGACGGACGGAGGGTTGGGTCCCCCGTGGCTGACCCCGGTTGCCCCTGGCTGGTCCCTGCCCTCCGGGGCTCGTCCCGCTTCCCCCCCGTGGCTTGTCCCGGTTCTCTCTGGCTGCCCCCGCCCCGAGGCTGGTCCCAGTGTCCCCAGGTCTCGTCCCGCTGTCCCTGGCTGGCTTTCCCCCCCCCCCCGGGGCTGGCCCCGGTCCTGCGGGAAGCCGGAGGGCAGGAGCCGCCTTCCCGGCCACGGAGCTGCCTTGTCACGGGAGAATCGAGACGGGTCCCGATTCCCGGCACCCCCGGGAGGGCGTGGGTGTTTTTTGGGGCTGTTTTGAGGCCGATAAAGGGATGGTGACAAGTGCCGGGGCTGCGCAGCGCAACCGAGACCTGGGTTAACGGCGGGGAAGCAGAGCCAGCGGGCACGGCACGGCACGGCACGGCACGGCGCGCCGGTGACAAGCAGGAAACACACACGGGTGCCTTGGAGAGGGGACAGGGACGGGCTCTAGTTTTATGCTTTTAAGTGTGTTCCCCTGAAAGAGGTGCCGTACCGGGACCAGGAGTGCAGGAAAGGGATGGAAAAACCCCCTTCTCCCAGTAAATCTCTTAAATGATGGGTGGAAAAAAACAACACCCAAACGCAGCGACTTGCTGTGCACCTTCCGTATTCTCCTTCAAGGAAGTGAAGAGAAACGGGCAAACCACAAGACCTTGAGGCACCAAAGGCGGTTCCAGCCCTCTTTTGCCAGAAACCCGTAATCCCGCTTTTGTTTTTCTGGGCAGGGAGTCAGGGCTCGGTAGGGGCCTGGCTTGGGACGCTCTCCGGCGCGTCGCCTTTGAAGAACTAAGCCCTTAATGCTGAGACTTGCACTTCTTTTCCCCCCAGGTCAATGTTGGGTGCGTGCCAAAGAAGGTAAGGGCGCTTTCCCCACTGACGCCTCAGCCGTGGGGTCGGGTCTGGGGTGGGGGTGTGGGCACCGAATTGCGGGGAGGGAGCGGGGTCTCGGGGCGGATTGAGCCATCGAGGCGCCGTGAAGCCCTCAGACCCGCGTCCCGTGGGCTGCCCTGGCAGAGATGAGAGGCGTCGGGAAGCAGGGTGGGGTGGTTGTTTTTTTTCCCCAAAACCCAAACCGGTTGATTCCCAAGCCGACTTGGGGTTTGTGTGTGTGTGTGTCGGGGGGCAGGTGATGTGGAACGCAGCAGTCCACGCAGAGTTCATCCACGACCACGCCGACTATGGCTTCGAAACGCCCGGCATCAAGTTCAACTGGAGGTAGGTGTGGGAAGAGCCGGTGGGGAATGAGCATCTCCCCGTGGGAGCGGCCACGGGTTGTCCATCCCCAAGGGTTCCCTGCCCGCGGAGGGATGCTGAGCTGGGAACGCGGCCGGGATTTCCTTCCAAAAGAAGGGGGTGGCAAACTGGCCGTGGGAAGGGACTTCAGAAAAGGGGACGAGGGGACAGAGTGTATCCTCAGCAAGTTTGCTGATGATACCAAACTGGGAGAGGTGGCTGACACCCCGGAGGGACATGCTGCCATCCAGCAAGACCTGGACAGTCTGGAGAGCTGGGCAAGGAAGAACCTAATGAGGTACAACAGGGAGAAGTGTAGGGTCCTGCACCTGGGGAAGAAGAACCCCAGGCACCAGTACCAGCGTGAATCTGCTGGAGACAAGTTCTGAAGAGAAAGATCTGGGGGTCCTGGTAGACAGCAAAATGACAATGAGCAAGCAGTGT
>JAOTQQ010000032.1:3472353-3548262 GCA_026546715.1 Gallinago undulata
GGGTCAGGAGCAAGGGAGGGCCCCAGCCATCCAGGAGCTGGACCCGAAACCAAGGGGAGCCCCAACCAACAACCAAAGCAAGCAGGAGCTGGAGTCACAGCCAACCTGAAACTGAAACAAATGGGTGTAGAAACTGCTGTGGTTGATCCCAGCCGGCAGCTGAGCCCCATGCTCACCCCACAGTGGGACGGGCAAGAGAACTGAAAAAAAAAAAAAAAAGAAGTAAAACTCCTAAGTTAAGATAAAGACAGTTTAAGAGGTCAATAATAGTGATAAAGTATACAAAAGTAAGTGAAACACAAGGCAATTGCTCACCACCCACTGACCCACACCCGGCTGAGCAAGCACTGCTCAGCAACACCTAAACCAGCCCTGTGCTATCCACACTGTTTCCAGCACAAACCCAAAGCAGCCCCATACAAGCTGCTGTGGAGAACATTAACTGTACCCCCACCCGGACCAGGACAGAAACAATGGTCTGGGGCTGCAAACAAGGTGGAGCCATCCACAAGCTGGACCAGAAACAAAACAGGCACAGAAACAACCAACCTGAGGTTGCAAATGAGTTGAAGTCACAACAAACAGGAGCTGAAATGAGCCAGAGCCACCCATAGGCGGTAGCTGTCCACAAGCGGGACCTAAAACCAGAGCAGAAACCATCAGGAGCCCCAAATGAGCCAAAACTGAACCACAGCTGTCCAGGAGCTGGGCCTGGAACAACCAGGGTCCCAAACTGAGCTGGACCCAAAACAAACAGGGGCCCAAAGAACTGACCTGAAGCTGTACGGAGCTGTGCAGTCCTTGCAGGGTCTCCAGGCGAGTGCAGGCTGGGCTGTCCTCTGTCCCCAGCCAGGTGTGGGGCAGGCGACAGCGTCAGCGCAGGCAGCCCGGCTCCTTCTTAGGGCTCCTCACCCCACACTGGTCCTGGCGTGGCTGGGGATCCTCTGTCCATCCCTGCACAGGGAGGGACCTGGGAGAGTCAGAGCTCCCAGGATGGTGCTCACATCGCTGGCCGGCACTGGGAAAGTCCCAGGTTGGGCTGGGGGACAGATGGGAACCGGATGCAGGGATCTGCAAAGCAACAGCCGACACCTGAAGCTGAGAAGCAGAAGAAACTGTGGGCAGCCCCAGGCAGCAGCAGACGGGTGGGAGGCACCACTCAGGTGGGTCTCCTCCCGGTCCTCACCGTGATTAGGGCAGTAACTGATTAGGGCAGTAACTGATTAGGGCAGTAACGAGCGTCTCTGCTTCCCCATTTTGGAGAACCCCTGGAAGTTCTGACAGCCCACCAACTACCCGGTCTGTGGTGTGGATGCTGAGCCCGTGCCCTGGCGACTCAAGGGACGCCCCGTCTGTGCAGCCCAAACCACCCCGGTCCGTCGGGGGCGGGAGCCGGGGCCCTCCCGATAAAACCTCTCATTTTGGGATCCTGGGGAATCCGGCGTTACGCGGAGACCGTCAGACCTGCACCAAAAATGCATTAACTCCGCCACAGGAGACCTCAGCCGGGGCTCCCAGCACCGCCCACCCGCGTCCCCCGACCCCGAGAGCCCTCCCGGCCCCGCAGCCCCCACCCCAGAGCCCCCCCCCCCTCCGCCCGTGTCCCGGCCGCTCTGCCGGGGACGTGCAAGGGCAGCTGCTTTGGGAACAGCCCGAGAGGGGCGGCAGCAGCTCCCGGGAGGGTCAGTGGGGCGCACTCCCCCCCCCCTCAGGGACCCCCAGAGTCTCACCGCACGCCGCCCGCTTCCTCCCGCTGCTGCCGCAGCAGCGGCGCCCCCTGGCGGTAGCGAGCGGTACTGCCACCCCAGGGCTTCTTATAGCCTTGGGAGGGGGAAGGGGTTGGCCCCTCCAAACTCCGACCAATCAGCGGCGCTGGCGGCCGCGGGGGAGCAGCCAATGGCGAGGCGGGGGGTGTGTGTGGAGCGGTGGGTGCGGTGGCGCCGCCTGGCGGAGGAGCAGCAGCACCGCACCGCCCCCGCCCCGAGCGATGCTCTCCCAAAAATCCCCAATTCCCGGGGTTTTTCCCCGGGTAAAGGCGGGTGGCACGTCAGCCCAAACGCTCGCCAGCCCGCCGCCAAGCCCCTCTGACCTGCGTCCAGCGCCCAACAGAATGTGGGGGCTGTTGGCATCCCGCGGCACTGGCCCGACACGGGCAAATTCTGTTCGTAACGGAGCCTAATTTCTCGTTAACGAGCCCAAAACCAGAGTAAGGGGTGGTGTTTCAAACGTGGCGACCTGCTGGAGAGACCTCGGGGGTTGTTGTCCAGACCCGACCGAGGGATCGTGCCGGGGGACCAGTTTTGCGCGCCCGTTCCTTGCCAGAGGAATAACATAGGGCAGCGAGGGGGGGCCGGGGGGAGGCAAAATGTGACAGTGGGAGCGGAGCGCTGGAGACCTGAGCTTCTCCTCCTCTGTCAGCAAAGCAGGCTCTCCGGGCAAAGCAGCCTTTGCTGGCTAGCAGGAGGGAGGATGCACTAGCCCAGCCCTGCAGGGGTTCCTAGGGAACGGGGGAGCCAGCGAGGATTTGGGGAGAAAACGTGCTGTACCACGGGTGAGAGACCGTGAGAAAAGCATTTTGCACCGCCCAGGGGGCCTGGAACCCCAATTGCTGTCAGTTTTGATGGAAAATGAGTGACCCTCACCCTCAGGCCCGGGCGTAGCGGCAGCAGGAGATACAGGGCAGCCGGTTTTTGAGGGAGCAGAGGAGATGTCTTCCTCGGAGATGGATGTGTCCACCCTGCAAATAAGAGAAAAGCAATAAAAGAAACAATCTACCAGCTCAGTGTCAGTCTGCCCCCAGCACGGGGGAGCACAGAAACGAACCCCAGAGACAGGTCTGCAGCTGTATCAAGCTTCAGCTCCGTATGTGGTTGTTCCCTTCCAAGCCACAGCACGTCAGTAAAACACCAAGGAGGAACAAACTCACGCCTAAACCCCATTCCGGCCGGATTTCCAGACGCAGCAGCAGCAGCAGCCGCCCTCCCCTGGCCGTTCAGGCCGAAGCCCAGCTGGGTTTTTTTAAGAAGGTGCAATTAGAAATACGTTTGGAAGCCCCCAGGACTTACCTGCCCCTCTGATGTAGCCTCCCTGTCGCTGAAAGGCAGCTTCCAAGGCGGACGGTCACTGCGCTGTCATTTTGCTGTCCAGCAGAACGGCACAGGTGGGTAACGAAGTCCAACGCTGCAGGTCCCACGTGTCTCAGACCAAGCTCCTCCGCTGTTCTGCTGCCCCTCTACACCCTACATCCCACAGGCACGTACGCCCGCTCTGCTGAGCCCCCGCTTCTGAACTCCATTCCTAGAAGTAATGTGTCCCTCATTTCTTCCCCGCCCCCACCCCCCCGGCCCCAAGAACATCCGTACTCCCCAGACACCAACAAAGCCATCCCAGGCCCATTTCCCCCCCGAGCCACCCCTCTGACTCAAAATAAATCTCCAGTTTCAGCTGTTGTCACTGGTGATAGAAAACTACTGTAGCCAAAAATAGTTTCCTTTTAAATTCTCATCTAATAAAAGATGGAGAGAAAGGGCCGCTCTGCCACCCGAGAGGCCGAGGTGTAAAAGCTGGCCATTTCAGGTTTTTAAATGCCATTCCAGAAACATTTCCCAGTGCTTGCTCTTTTCTCTCCCGCGCAGGTCGCAGCATATTTGCTCCCCCCCAGGAATGTCCCCACAGCAGGGCGGCTGCCCAGGGATCTGCTGCCTTCACTGGGAGATCAGAATTGGCAAGGCAGCACTTCTTTCAAACTGAAAAAAAAACCCTAAAAATATTTTGGGGTACTTTTCGCCTGTACCCAACAGGTATCCTTCCCATACTTTCTTGTATCCAAACACGGTTTGTTTCCTGGCATTTACTTCTGAGGTCTGAGAGGAGGGAAGCAGGAGACCCTGCCTCAGGTGTGCCACCTGGACTTTGCCACGGGGAGCTCTGCAGTGCCTCTCCTACAAAGTGTGTCCTCTCCCGGTCCTTCAGCAGCATCTCTGTGAATTTGGTTTAAATTAACCTTTCCTGACTGTATGGGCTTTGACTAATGCAGACTATTTCAGGTGAAGGCTTTCTGATACTCGGGGAACTTTCAGAAAAGAACTCCAGCAGAAATACTTCATGTTGTGCTGTCCTAAGATCCCGAGTGACTAATCCTTGGGTTAATAAACCCAGAGCTTCCTTCTTCCCTGGCAGTGGCAGCTAAAAACAAAAATGCCCACCCTGAGCTGGATGTGTTTTGGGAACGCTTGCCCTGGTATGTGGAGGAGCGGGGATGGTTACCCTCTGAGGCCACCACGAGGGTCCTGAAGCAGCAATGTCGTGGGCTGCTTCAGGACCTAAAAGGGTCCTGTAAAGTCCACAGCCGCGAGGCCAAGCACAGTTCAGAGGCAAGGCCAGAGAGACTTTCAAATCAGGAGAAGAAATTAAACGACAAGGTAGCCCCGCAGTGCACGGAGGCTGTGTGAGCCAGGCTGAGGAACAGAAAGCCAATATTCACCCCATCCCAGCTGGGACACAGCTCTGAATCCCGATCCGTGGTGCAGATTCCTGCCCCTGGGGCAGCAGCACAGCTCAGTGCAGGGAGACAGACAGACAGACAGACAGACACACACACACACAAGACCAGCACATCCCGCTCAACAGGCACATTTCAATGTTTTCCTGGCAGAAAAGGCTTCTTTTGAGTGAGGTCTTTCAAATCCCAGATGAATTTTTTTTTTTCCTTTGTCAGGCCTCAGGATGTGGTCTGAGGCGTGTGACACGGTACACATACCTAATCCCAGTGTGAGGCTGACGCTCCCTTCCCTGAGCAGAATCCATAGAGACCGCTTCGCTTCGTCCTGACAGCCTGGAACTCACACTTACCGTGCTTGGGATGGGTTTGGAAAAGTTGGTAATGTTTCGCCCTTGTTCGTCTGACCCCATATTTATGGTTTTAAATGGGTCTTTCTCATTCCAGCTGTTGCTGATTGATTTGAAGGACAGTTGGCAAATCAAGCTCATAGCGAGTGCCCACTTTGACATGTCCTAAATGGAGACGCTGTCTCTGCCTCACTTTTCTCACTGAAGGATGTCAGCAGCCCTGCTGGGAAGCCGGCCCTGGAGATGTGGGTGGAGATGCCAGCTGCTTGCTTTCAGGTGCTGACAGAGCACTCTGAGTGTCCCAGCAGGTCCCATCACCCCAATGGCCTCACCTGGAGCCTCCACCACCCACTCACTCTCCCCATTGGCCCCAGCTCTGCATTTAAGTGACAGCCACAGGGGATTTATTTCTCACTTCAGGTATGGCTCTGTTGCAAACCCTGTGCTGTTATGTTTTTTGTGTTTTGTTTTTTTTTTTTTTTTCCTATCAGTCTGGGTGTGTTGTTGCTGTCTTTATTTTCAGCTTCTCTTTAGACAGCATTATGGGACTGGATTTAACTTCTGCTTTAGTACTGGAGACTCTGGGCTCCTGCCGTGTAAGTTTGTGTGTCCTACAGTTTTTTTGTCTTTTGTCTGTCTCAAATTGTTTGTCTCAAATACTCTCACTTAAGTACCACTGTGGGACTGAATGGTTTTGTCCTATTTCTACTCGCTGGTAAACTAAGTCTGGAGCATGTTCTTGTTTAGGCGTACCCTGTAATGCGGGTTTGATTCATGTGTGAGGAGGATCTGGGCTTTTTTTGCCTCTTTAAAATTTTGTCTTTTTGCTAAATGAAGGGCCACTTGCATTCCAGGTATGATCTTTACTGCCTTAAAAATAGTTCCCTTGAATTAAATAGTTGATTTGAGTATGAAAAAGAGGTGCTGCATCTGCCACTGGGGAGTACAGGCTGTGGAGAAATGGTGGGTACAGGAAGGTGAAAGAACTTAGTCCTGGTGTGTTTTTAATCTTCAGGTGCTTTTTTCACACAACTGAGACATCCCCTGGCCAGGAAGCCTCCATAGACCTGAGGTGGGAGCTGCCTTCCAGCCCGTGTTTCAGCCTGACAAGGGGACATGGAGGGCCAAGGGACTGGTTTGATCTTGGCTCCTCCAGACAAGATAATGAGCAGAACAGTCAAAGTAATACTGAGATGTCCCTTTCTATATAATATACACTACTGATGCTCTTTGTTGTATTGGGGAGCACATAGCAATAAGCTTCTTAGCACCCTGAGCTGCTCTTAAGGGCAGCAGTGTGCTTCTCCTACCCCAGCTCTCCTGCTTGCTCAACTATCCCCCTTACACCCTTTTGGCAGATGGTGTAGGCTTGTGGGTGTGAGAAGCTGGGCTTAAGTGGAAACTGGTGCTCGTAGAAAGGTGTGGATGGGGTATAGCCCCCTCCCCTGATCCCCAGTTTAGCCATGGAGGAGAGAGGACATCTCCCACGCTGGCTCTTGGTGTGCCTCATGTCCTAATCCTGAGGAGAAACCCCTTACAAAGAAGGGACCAGCAAAACACCAGCTGAGGGCTTTAAGCCTTTGTTATTTTTATCTGTTTACATACTGAAATCATCAAAGGCATCCGTTTGTTTAAGGAAAGAGACTTGTAATGTTTCCTGTTAAACCTCATAGCTCCCCCCCCCCCGCCCCCCAGCCTTTGTGGCCCCTTCAGTTGACAGGAGCCCGGAGAAAGGGGTCTTTTCTGCTGTTGTCACCGGGGAGACTTTGACAACTGCTTTGAGCTGCACTGAAATGCAAACAACATCCTTCCCTAAATATTTTTCCGGGAAAAGACAGAGAAAGGCTGTCTCTAATGTTCAATGAGGGGTTATGGCGCTGAGGCTGCAGGGAACACTTATGCTCAGATTCCTGGTCTGAATGAAAAAGGGAAAAAACTGACTTGCACCTTCCATCTCCCTCTCAAAGTGCTCTACACCCAGGTCCCAAAATCAGTGTGCTGCTGTCTGCCTCTGTCACAAAGCACTTAACTACTTGAACACTAAGTAGTTAGGGCAGAAATAAAATAAAAAAATTAAATCTGTTACTGCTCTTTGGAAGGGATTTCTGTGCATGAGTATTTGCTGTACACATTTTGAAAAAAAAAAAGATAAATTATTTTTTGACTAGCAGCACATAGAACTCTACTGTTCTGATAAGCCACAAACGTGCAGCTTTCCATGTGTTGCTGATAACTTCAGCTGCCTCAAACTCTGTTCAGAAACTTCTTCCATCAGATTGTGAAAATGCTGTGGCCTAGAGATATAAAGAAGGTTCCTGCAGGTGACTAACAGAAGCACATCTGAGCTGTGTCCCTCCCACATGCTAGAAACTAGTTAATTCTCCCATGTTCTTAGAAGTACATACATAGAGTATATTTAAATCTTAAACTTAAGGGTAATTTTATTCTACTTTTACAGAACCCTTTAATCCACAGTTTCTCCAGGGTGTAGAGAGATGGTCTGGAAATTACCAATACAAAGAGTGGCAATGAAGGTATGGCAATGGATGTTTTCCTAATTTACTAAAATATATTACTTTACAATATTTACTTTTGATTGAAGCCAAAAGAATACCTGTATGTCACTGTAAAAGACATTTAAGCTCCTTAATCCTCCCTACTCTGCAGTACTGACTTGAACAACTAGAAAAAGAAACAAAGCTCTGATAGTATCTTTATCCTGGTCTGGTAATAAAGTGTTTTGATGACTTAAAATTTTGATAATAGAATGTTATATAAACAAGGCTTTCCACACATTCATACTGGTTTGGTTTTTGTTTGTGTGTTTTTTTGCCTTTGTAAAGACTTGCTTGGAGTTCAAGTATCCACATGAGAAACAGAATTCACCTGTGGAGGTCTGAGT
The DNA here is from genome assembly GCA_026546715.1 of Gallinago undulata. NCBI lineage: Eukaryota > Metazoa > Chordata > Aves > Charadriiformes > Scolopacidae > Gallinago > Gallinago undulata. Next base: position 3,480,104 of record JAOTQQ010000032.1, read on the forward strand.
AGTGCCTTTTCCGTAGCTGTATTTGCCCCAATGAACAAGGCAGGCAAATCCTGGCATGGCCCAGCCCCTGAACTTTAGCAAGTTTTGTTCAGACAAAAAAAAACCTCCAGAAGCCACCATTACTAGTCTCAGAGTTGCTGATATGAAGGGTTGCTCTTTAATTTCTCTCTTGTGCACGTGCCAGAACAGGAGAGTGATGTACACAAAGATGTTTTTCCTTGATTTTCAGATAAGGTATCTGGAGAAAACCACTGACTGCTGAATCTAGTGAGCCCTCCTGAGGGGCCAGGCTATTGCCCTCTCCACTTGGAACACAGTTTGACTGACCTTAGTAAATATTTCTGTTTTTCTGCAGGAACTGTGACCCAGTGCCGTTGGCTGGGAAGGAGTTGAAGGAGTTTCTTCAAGAAATCTCTTGAAGAAAGAGCTGCTGATTTTTGGACTTCTCGTAATTGGGTCGGTCACTTTTCTTTCATCCCAGTGTGTAAGTGCTGAATATGGGCTTGTAGCAGGATTTGGTTTCCTGGGGGTGATCAGTATCTCCCTTTGACAAACTGGCCAGCTCTGTATTCTCAGGCCACCAGCTGAGCTGCTCCTCATGCCTCCACACCATACACGGGGCAACTGGATCTCTTTCTCCCCAGCAGCAGCCAGGCATCGAGTGGTTTGGGCACTGCCAGAGACAGGAGAGCTGCCTTCTGCTCTCAGGACTACTCATGTGTCTTCTCCTCATCTTTTCTTGTTGCTGTCACCCTTCAGTAGGGCCTCACCAAGCTCTCGACAACCATGTGAGTGCCAAACTCCTTCCACCCTCACGGAAAAGTCCAGCTACAGGTTTTTGAGGCTGTTTTTTTTTTTTTTTGAGCCAGTGCAAGAACTTGCCTTTCTAGACTAGAAAGTATTGGTGCTTACTTTCTCCCAAAGAAAAAGCAGGTTTTTAAAAAATGTTGTGATCATCCAAACTGTCACAGCTTTATACTCTAACACAGTTTGAGTCTGAAGAAACCTCCTTTAGAGCTATTGATCCTTCTCTTTTGCCAGCCAAAAATATAGCACCTGAGAAAGGGCACGATATTATAGTACGAGATGTATTCACAGACTGACCGATGCTACGGGAATTACGTCACACAGTTCGTGTGTGCTGTGGGGAACACCAGAGACCATAGGTGTGGGAAGCGACACAAAGCTGTGTGTTCCAAATTGTTAAACTGCAACTAGAATTAATCTACTGTTAGGAAACAGGAGTATGAATTTTATGGGAGTCAGTAACTGAGGGAGGAATCGGTATTTTCATCAACTTTACAAGAAGACCTGTAAAGTTGATGAAGAATTACTGTACAGAGGTAATTTTTAAGTTGACCTGCTCTGGACCCTTGACCGCCAACTAGTATGTCAGTAGGTATGCTGCATTCAATTACTTAAGAAATAACGTACATCTCCTCCAGTGGTAAAACTGGTTTAAAATCCTATCCTTTCCCACCCAAAGCTTATTCTATACAACTCCTTTGTTACGCTGATGCAACCTCTTGTCAGATAACCTTGTAAAACTAGACAAGGAAAATGACCCGAGTTAAAACCAAAAATGTCCTAACCTGTACCCACCCCCCAGCTTTCAAGTGTGATCAAAGGTATTTGGGGTGGAGAGAGGAAAATAGCGTTTTTGAAATAGCATTTTTCTGAGAAAAATGGAAGACTGCAACGTGAGCATCAACATCTGAGCATGCCAGAAACTTGAAAGACCAGACCTTTGAAACAAAACAGGAATTCAGCATTTAGGTACTTCCAGGCAAGTGCCTGGCAGACCATTAACCTCCAGCTGGGCTGTCAGGCAGCCCTTCTAACAGGAATTCCTACTCCCCAAAAATAAACATAAAAAAGCTACATATCCCTTAGCAATGCCTCTGGAACCTGAAGCAGGAAACAGGAGCTACACCCAAACTTGTGATTGCAGAATTCTGCACAACTCTTGCCCACAACTCCACAGCAGTGCCCACACTTCATGACTTTTGCAGTGTTAAAGGCACTTAAATTTTCATTTTAGTGTATGCCCAGCGGCAACCACAGCTCATGATAAAGCTCTAGCTGAGGGCAGGGAATAGATGTTCAGATGCCCATTTTGCCTGAGGGTCTTTAACAAGTAAGTGTGCTGAGAACACGCCAAGCCTCTGATGTTCACCCATCCCTGCTTCAGGGTCCTGAGAAACTGAGCCATCACCTATGAGCTGCAAAAAAGCAAACACGGGGGCACGAGGAAATGGACAGTGAGAGGCTGAAAAGCGAGTTCAAGACAAAGGTTTTTCTGACAAAGGGTAAGAAATAAAGCTCAAAAGCAACACAGCACAGAGGCTGGGCGAGGAGAGCTGCTAGAGGGGACTCCTGTGACAACAGGACACTGTGATAATTGGGTTAATAGAGGGGATAAATGGGTTAATGAGGTAAGGACAGTGCAGGAGGAGGCCGGAGACAGACAAGGTGAAGGTGTGTTCCAGGGACAGGTGGAGCACCAGAGAGAACGCAAGTGCGACATCTCACCCTGTGTTTACCAGTCCTTACAATGGGGTTTTGTGAACCTCAGCTCAACCTGATTCAGCACAACTTGAGTTTCTGACACCCGTGAGGGTGATGCTCCTTGCCCATAACATCCTCTGTCACTTTGCAAGGAACAGCAGCACAGATCATCAGCTGCTTCCTACACCAGCCTTTGTGGCTCCTGCCATTTTTCCTTATACTCCATAAAACCCTCAGCAGATCCATCACCTGGCAGAGCACACTGGGATTTCTCTGGGAATCCTGTGTACAGGGTGTTTGAAGTAGTGGCTGCCAGATTCAGAAACAGGAAAGCACACGTATATTATCAGCCAGAACACATGCTAAAAATGGGGCAGAACGCACTACCACCCTTATGTGAGGTAACATCACCAAGTTTACAGAATATTGACATCTTATCTTCACGTTTGCTTTGTTCTAGGATAATACCCCCAAATGACTTGTACAAGAGAGGCAATAACTCAACAGTCCATGCATGACTTCCTTCACAAGTGGTTAATATACTTACTTTTTCTTCACTGAAACTGTAAGCAGCCTTATTCCTGCCATCGGTCCTGGAGCAGAGCTCTTGCTTCTTGCTCTGGTACTTACCTTATCTCTAGTGACATGGAGAGAAGGTTTGTTGTTTAAGTCGATGCCTTGCTGATGTGACAGAGGCACACGTTTAGGAGCTCTCCCTTCTCCATCCTTACCAAGGGTTTCACTTCTGCTTAGGTACCAATGTTCAGCAGTAACTTTGCTTTTAAGATGAGATGTCAGGGACACAAACAGGGGCTCTTACCTCCACTATCAGGCTGGTTGTTGGCTAGTATGTGACTACATGTGTTAATGATCTGTGACTGCTAGTGCCTGGGTCCTGGGCAGCTGTCTTCTCGGAGAGCCAACAGGGAATGCCTGAGAAGGGTGGGAAAAGGAGTGGTGAAAGAGCAGAGCTGTCTCTTCCTTCCCAGCTCAGGGTCATTTGCTTTGCCATGAACTCTCTCTCAACGCAGTGGGCTGTTTATTAATAAACTTTGCTCCCCTATCCTCCTGTACCAGCTTGCTAGGACACTGGGAAATACCTGTCAGTGGAACCTGCTGATACGCGCTGAGCTCAGGGAATAGCAAAGGTGAGTAATTATAAGCCCTTAGCTATCACGAGGTAGGTCAGATTCCTGATAGATTCTACACTGCAATTTAATGCAACTTTTCAGAGGATATTCTGTGGCTACGCATACTTAGCCCTTGCTATTTTAAGGGAAGCACTTGCCACAATCAACTACCTAACTTTGTTAACTTATTAGAAGTCACTATGATGAAAAAGGTTATATGGGCCAAATTCCCAGTTAGTTCATAAGATGGTCCAGCCCCATAGCTGGGTTCTGCAACGTTTTTAAACAAAGACTGCAACATTTTTGTAAATACAGAAATACTGCTCTCCAATCCCTTCACCTTGTCAGCCCCGTTTTCTGCCAGCTCATTGCTCCAGCATTGATTCTCCTCCCCTCACACTCTGTGTGTGATTAAATGGTGTCCTCCTCCCCAAACTTACTGACTGCAGTGCCTTTTGCCTGGGCTCACCTGGACAAGAAGAAGATGGAAATGAGCAGCCTTGTGCTGCTGATCTGTGGCACACCAGCACACAGAATTCTTGCGTCCTCCCTGTTTTACATGCACAGTGCCCGGGAAGCAGGTCCTGCCATGGGTATCTGTGCTAGAGAGGGAGGAGAAGAGAGGAAAGGTTTCTAGGTTGCTATTTGTAGGATTCCTTTCATGTGAGGCATAGATAGTCCTCAGGATAGGTAAGTCTCCCCTCTCATGGGGAATCAATACCTCCCAATACTCCTGTGCAGGTGCGTCGGGTCCCTCTCCCAGCTGGAACCAGACATTTATTAGCATTTTGACCTTGCACATTGACCTTTTAACCCATTCACTCACAGCTGTCTGCATTTTACCAATAATTTGTTAGGAACAAAGAAGCTGAATCTCTTGAAGCAATTTGAATCAATTCTCCAACTAACACAGTTAATTTTTCGACTAATGGTCTTTTCGTAAAATGAGTTATGTATAAAGTCTGACTGCAAAAATTTAAGAAGAAAGAAAAGCCCTGAGAAGAACAAAGTAAATCTGCTTTCTGCGAGCACACAGCCCAAGGAGATGACAGATCACAAAGGATTAACAGCACACCAAAGAAACAGTAAAGTTCATCTTTGACACAAAGAACTCTGGATTTAATATACAACTCTGTGTTTATTTTCTTAACTGTGTCCTGGGAGCTTATTTTCAGAAAATGTAATCAGTCTGACTCCTCCAGGTATGTGTACAGCATATATTCAAGGCCCAGTAAATGGATACTTTCAGCTTCTGAAATATTGTGTGATCCTTACTCACATTAAAAAACTGAATGTAAGAAAGCATGGGGTTCCTTTCTGCTCAGAATAAATAACATCTTCCTATGTGTGCCTAAATAGAAAACATCATTACAAAAAGCCACCAGGAGGCAGCATATTAAAACATTTCTGCTATAAAAGGACATCCACAATAATAATAAAAAAAATTAAAAATCGCCCCTCTCCTAAATCTTCAACCTGATATTTAGCAAATGTATTCTCCCCACACCCCTCCTCCTCCTCATGCTTTACACACTGATCGCTCTTGTTATCTACATACCTCGAAGCAGCAATTCCACCGCTGTCAAACAGCTTACTGCGGGTGCACAGTTAAAATGGAAGTCAAACTGATTTCTGGAATAGCACTTAGCGGAAAAAATGAGTAAACAAAGTAGGCAGAAGTGATACGACAAAATATAAAACAGACTAAACCGCTTTTGCTTCCTCAGGGGTTTACCAAAACATTCCAAACCCCTGAGCTCTCTCCTAGCTGTTTTCCATTTTGTTTACAAATACGTAGAGAAACGCCACTGAGAAGGAAGCAATGAAATGTTCACAAGCCCAGGAATCCGCTCCGGCTGCTCCGCCAGGCAGCACTCCTGGATCCCGGCCACCCCAACGCCGCGGCCCCTGGCACGCAACCAGACAAACCATCCAGCTCTGCATTTTGTGACCCGTGAAAGCTGGACACCGTCTCCTCTCCTCCTTTCTCTTCTGCTGGGATAAAGGACTCAGTAGAGAGCCTAGAATCACTACAAACATATATGAAAGCTTTTAAATTGGTACATTGTTTAAAATGCTAATTATTCATGGACTTTAATGCATTTTATGGTAACGATAAAAATGTAATAACTGCTCTCGCAGTATCTTGGGCTGCAGGCTGAGCGTATCAATCACAGCAAGGCAGCTACAGAAATGTGCAAACGACCTAAAACATTTCTAAATACCGATCTATAAATACCAGGTATGTGCAAAATCTATCAACAAAATACAGCATAAACAGCGTATGACCGGCTGCTCAGGAAGGACCCACAGACAAATCACCTAACCAAAAAACAAATCACAAAAGCAAACACTCATATTTTCAAACTGCAAATCTGGCTCGTCAGAAACTGACACCACACATTTTCCAATGCAGTTGGGAAATTAACACGCAAGCACAATGTCAGCAGAAATCACAAATTTATTAATCCTTAAATATATCAATCATTTACCATTATGGCAAGAAATATGTACACTGTGTCCCATGGTAAACTGCAGTGTTCCAAAATGACAGAAGTGTATAATTCCATTGTGGTGGAGAGAACAAATCACAATTTCCTCACGTCTTGGTGTGGAAGACAAACTTGGTCTACAGTAATACGTCAACACCACATGCTATGTTAGAAGTATAAAAAAAACACCCTACACCTAATTTGTTAATTTTAAATACAGTTATGCCACTTATAGCCGCTTCACAAAAAAAATGTAAAGAAATTAATGAGAAAAAAAATGAGGCCATTACTTTTTTCACAGATCCCATTGGCAGGTTAATATGGCTCAACACATTTATTGTAGATGCTTATTTTAAATATATATTGTTTAAAATCATGTATTAATTATCAGAGAAGCTTAAATCCATCTACCATACATCCACTAGTAACAACATCAAAATGTTTAAGAACTGCTTTTGATTAGTAATCAACACAGAAAGGTGAAATGATACAAATTAGGAAGCTTTCCCATTTTAAAAACTTCAGGCTGCTGAGTTGTAAATTTTTAACCTCTAAAAAGGACATTGACTGAGATATCATGCACTGTACAGCGCTGCAGAAAACAGTTAGCCCTGTTGGTAACCAAACAATTAACAAATGGAAAAAAAAAAAAAAGAAATAACCAATCCCTGTATTTTTCTATTAAAAATGGAAAGGGATAAACCTCAATGCTTGCAAGGACGTGTTTTCACAGCAACACAAGGGAAGAAAAATAGTCCCTGTGGCAAAGTTTGTGTTCTGAAGTGACCTGGAGAGTGTTCCCCACGTGGCGTACGAGGACCAAACCCAGTTGGTGACGCTGCAAAGACTGTGTGCCGCGGGGGGGTCTTCAGAAAACCAAGAGCGGATTGAGGGGGGAAGAGGGAGGAGAAATAAATCTGTGGTGAAGTGTTGGAGTCTTGCTAGAAAACTGGTGCATCCACAATATATTTCCAGACAAGCAACAGCAGCAGTGTAAAGAAAATAAACTCTTCATACTAAGCTTTTAAGGCCTAATATTTCCCGAGTATATCAACCACACAACTGGTCTATAGCTTAACCAAAATTTTATACTTTTTAAAGCCTCCTTAAAAAATTTTACAGTACGCCCTAAAAGCGATAAAAATCTATCTTTTGCTATTCTTCCATTTGAATCCTCAAAACCTGCCCTCAATCATCACTTAGTTCCTTACAGTTTTTAATTTTGCTTAATCGTCCAATAGAAATTTTCAATTCGCATAGTAAGAAAGCAAAGGTAAAGACTCAAAAGAAAAAAAAAAGAAGCTGCTGGCTTACCAGAACCTTTACAGTTAATTCTGAAGTGACCAAGCCAGCACGTGATGAGATTTTTCCAGTTTACATAGACTAATAAACTAAGAAGGCTTCAGCTGGTAGAAAGCCAAGATATTATCACTTCCACATTTATCAGTGATTTTGTCCATCTACATGGTGTAATAAAAACCTGTTTTACAGTATGGAGCTGCCAGCGGAAATCCTAACCATTCCTACCAGAACCAAAGCAAAATCCTAGGACTCAAGGGAAAAGGAGGAGTCAAAAAACAGTTCTTAAAAAAAGAGGGTAAAATGTAATTTTTCTTTTTTTTTTTTTTTTTTTAATAATAAACAGGATATTTTTAAAGTTGTCTGTCAAAACTTGGCATAAATGGAGAAAGTGACAAATGTATTCTGTATCTACTGCTGTCCATCAATATTTTTTTTTGTCTTTTATGCCTTCTTATTCTCTATTTGCATGGAACATCACCTTCATTGAAATGTTAACAGTGTACAGATGGAATATACAGCAACATGGTGCATCACAAATATGTTACATGAAGAACCTTCACAACTTCATGCACTCAGAAACATGCATGAAGAGAACGGGATGGCCAAGATGGTGATCAACCAGGTGTGTTGGGTACAGAAAATGCAAGAGCGGCACCGTTGATATTTTTAGCTAGGAGGAAGGAGAAAAAAAAAAAGAAGATTGCCATTACTGAAGTAATATGACCACCAGATAACAGTACATGCTCAAGTGTTAGCCAATACTATTAAAAAAAAAGTCTTATCAAGATCATTTCACACCATATTGTGAAGAAAACCAAGGGAAAACAAACCCCAAATGCTCAGGCAAAGCATTCTTTTATTTTTCAAACCACTTTACAGATGTTTTCCATCTTTTCAACGCGCCAGAGAGGCTGTTAAAATAAAAAAGGAAACCGAGGCAGGAAGCTGAAGTGCTTTAACCCATTTCTTAAAGGAGGGAGGGCAGAATTCAGGTGTGAATCTCTGGGTTTAACTTACTTCCTCAGCACACACATTACAGACACTGCCCCGGACTGAGATTCTCATACAAAAACTGAACCACGTAACAAGGAAGAACCAGATGTCATTTACATGCAAGACATGCAAGAGCCATATGCAGAGAGAAAACAAAAGAAAAGGAACATGTAAGCAAGTGTTAACTAACTCAGCTTATAATATCATTTGTATTACCGTAGCATCTAGGGGCCGATGTCATGACTGGGGTCCCGCTGTGCTAAGCACTGTACAAACACAGAACAAACTCTTTACTTAAGTCTTCCTGCTGCTTGGTATTTAACTCAGAAAGCATAAGAAGGTGTAAGGTGTGACAAGTGAGGGAATATAAGCCTCTGGTCCGAATTTAGGTTTGGGAGTCAGTTTTAGGTCCAACAGCCCTTTGACTGCCTGTACCAGGGAGGTCCACTCTCTCTCTCTGTGCGGACACAGTTCTGCAGAAACACTCATGCACAAGTTCTTAAGAACATGGAATAGAGAGAAACATTTCCTACCATCAGTCACAGCACTTGGAGAGAAACAAGGAACAAGACAGAAACCAACTCATCTGACTCACAGCAAAAACAACAAATGAAAATTATTTTTAAACTCAATACATATTTGTGGTCATAATCTTTTCTAAATAAAATTATCTGCCATATGGAAACATTTCCATGTACCTATACCTACCAAAGAGTTCCGTTCTGCCCTTAGATTGATGCACACTCCTTACTGTAGTCCTGAAAACAAATAAGCTACTGTGTTTGCACAGTAACTGATTTGACATAATCTAGGATGCTACGTTTGCAAAAGCAGTTCACAGCTACAATTGCTTTTGCAAGTTTAATAGATTTGATGTTCTTCTTCAGACATGATGTGCAAGATACTCTTCTATTATGGAAGTCCCATTATTAACTACTGTGTATTCATAATAATTAAATAAATAGCTGTAGACTGTATAAATTTCAAATATGAGAAAAGAAGGGAAAGATAACCTAGAACAATATTTTAATTAAATTTCTTCTGTAGTTTTCCAAAATGGAGTTACTGGTACACTGATGTTCTGGCTGGGAAAAGCAAAAGTGAAGTTCAAAGTTGTCTAAAAGATGGTCAGGAGGCATTACAGAAGGTAAGTTGTGGCATGGTGCTACATGGGAATCTATTAGTTAAACCTGGGAAGATGGGGATTAAAGAAAGAATATGTAAAATTACTATAAGAAAAAAAACCCCACCAATGCTCAGGGTGAAAGGGGAGCTATCAGCCTAGAGGAGACTCACTAGGCTTTGCCAGCAACCTGAGCACAAGGGCAGGACTGATCTCACATAGTACGCTTACACTTTGGTGCAAGGCACTATAAATACAAAGGAAAACAGGAGTATTGTGCAAGAAGAACCAAATAACCTTGAGGGCTGGGTAATCCAGAAATGTTACATGTAACAATAGAAGTACAAAGCTGCACACGCAGCAGAAGTTTCCATATACTCATTGGTTGGAAACCCCAGCTGAGGAGAAATATTTGGCTGTCTTGGATGATCTGCTGATGGGATGGGGATGACGAAAGTGAAAAAAATATGCCAGGTTGAGAACAGCAGGTGTGGCATTCTTGACCGGGAAAAGAAAAATATCGTGAAGTTAAATCAAGCCCTGACCAAAAGCCAATCAAGTTAGCATTGTTTATTTACTCTATAAAAATACAAGGTGGGAAGTGACCTAGTCTGACTTCATATAAAACAGGTCATGTCTGCATACCTATCCCCAGGACAGGGAGATGATGAAATAAGAGTAATCAAGGATACAATGAATACAACTAAAATTCAGACTGGAAAGTAAGGTTTCTAACCATGAGACCAATGATATTTTACAACAGTGACATAAGCCTGTCCAAAACCCCCCTCTGAGTTCAAGGTGAGGGTTAGGTAAGGGATTTATGTGATGCTGTTGCCTGTGCTACGTAGGGGCAACATATCTAGGGCCGTATTGCAATCTCAGAGCATCTCCCCCGAAGCCTCAGCCGTGCTCTAAGGCTTTGAGCCGCTGCTCCTCAAAACCTACTGAAAAGTGACCTTTTCAGCTTGGATACCCTCTGGCAATTCTGAACTCTCCTCTGCCTGACCCCAGAGGCTCAGACCTGGCAGAGACACAACCCTGCAGCCTCAAAAAAGTTTACGTCTCAGCTTCTTCTCCTTCCATCCATAGCCACCCCAGAAATCCCTATTTTTATTAGAGAGAGTGAGCAGCTGTGAAGAACTGACATGACACGAATCCTAAATAACTGGCACTGCTTCTGAGGGGCAACAGCAGCACACAGCAGCCCATCACACACGTCCGCACTACGCGAGCTAAGTATTGAGGCTCCTGCTACAACACTGTGCCTCAAAAAGAAGCAGCTATTCAGTATATAAAGTATTACTGAACAAATTATTACAGGAAATATCAGGCAAATTCTATAATCCTCCATGACAACAGTAATAAAATGGCTATTTTATTACCTTCAGGTTTTGCTGCCTAAGTGTTATTAATTACCATGTCTCTTTAGGATTGTTTCCTGTAAATATGGTTAAAAATAATTCACATGCCCCCCCCCAAAACCCTTCTCAAAAAACAGAGGGGGAAAAAAAAAACAAAGGAAAAGATTAAATAATTCCCCAGTCCAATTCATGTCATTCTTCTATAAACACTTACAGGGTGTGCTGGGACAGGTGAACCTGTTTCCCTTACACTTTCTGGCTCTACATACACCCAGGTCAGACCCCCTGACAAAACACTCCTTTATGAAAACACCAAAAGATCTATGTAACACTACATTTCAAGAAAACTAAGCTCTTTTAATATTATCTTTTTAAACACTGGCAGTGCAGCTGGAACGTAAAAAACAAAGGATGACATGGTTCCTGCTCCCATTGGTTTCACATTTGTAAATAAAATACAATAGTTATCACTAGGGAATGGAATTATTTTTTTCTTAAACAAAACAAAAAAAAAATCTGTCCCCACTGAAGTTTAACACTTCATTCTATCATGTTCCTGACTTTATTATTTCATATGGGAGAACAGCATTGCAAGAAGTAAAATATGAGACATGTACAAGTTCAAAGGATGAAATCTAAGCTCCTACCATCCACACGAGGGAATTCAGCCACTGTCCACATTAAGACACCTCACTCAAATGTTATTGTATCCTATAGAAAGGGCTTGTCCCTGTGCAAAGCAAGGCCTATACTAATTTGCTGCCGAAATTTTGGAAACCTATAGCCATAAGTTGGTGAGGTTGGGCTCTGGAGGACACAGCAGCAGAAGCAAAGGCTGCAAGCAGAACAGCAAAGGGCTGGAGCAGAACCTCTCGAAGAAGCCACGACTTTTTCCCTTGTTACTGCAGCTGGGAGGGTGCTGCAACTGAGAATCTGGCCGAAGGAATGCAGGTTGAGCTGTGGCACGACTGCGAGGGGAGGAGAGGGCACGCAGAGAGCCCCGAACGAACAGAAGAAGAACATGATAGGTACTTGTACGACTTAATTTACAAAGTAAATACGTAAACTGGCTTAAAAATCAACTTGCAGTGAACACAATTAGGCCTGAGTAAGTAGAGATGGCTGGAAATCACAACAAATATTACTCAAACTTCAGTTTTTCAGAACAGTGATACTTTTTTCCTTGGAACTTTCCGGTCAGCTCTAACAGCTCCATGTTATTGCTTTTTATTTTTTCAGGTTTTCCTATCCTATTTCACGTGACTTGTATCAAGCCTTATCTACATTAAAACATTTTGCTGCTCTTTACGCTGTCAGTTCAGGGACTGAAGTGGATCACTGGGCATCACAGTTGAAAACAACAACAATAAAAAGCATCATTTTAAAAGTATTTGCACCGATACTATATGCACACTACCGAACAAAATACACACCACATAAAAGACCACAAGAAACAACACTACCAAGAGGACAGTTTTGTACTTTTTAAGGCCAAAAGCAGCTATTAGGCTACCTGATCTGACCTACGTAGTTTAAACTTGCGGTCTGAGTTGTTTCTTACTTGATAGGTACTGTTGGTGAGCCCGAACGGTGAAAGTGCACGTTCTGCCACTTCCCGTCGCGACGGTGCCAGACCCGGGTCTCCTCTGACTGCATGGTCTTTGGCATCCCGCTCCCGTCCATGTACTGCGTGAGCCGTATATAGGCGATGCAGGCAGCATCGTCGCCCACAAGGTGGACGTGAGGATTGAGGATAATGGTGTGGATCGGCTTATTGCTTTTGGATAAAGCTAGGGAACAAACACACGCACACACACGGAGGAGAAATTACATTCTCTCCACTTAAGCCCAAATAACTTGTCTCACCCCGTTTTACAAAACAAAAATTTCAAGCTTAGCAGATACAAAATAATTACTGTTTACAGATAATCACAACTGACAACTAGCTCGAGTACATTGCAGAAACCATCACAGTCACAGCTTGAAGTACGTTTTCCCTCTTCCTATAAGAAAACCAACCAAATCTTTAACAGTACATATCATTTAATCCATGCACATACGTGAATTAAGTAAAGTAGGCGCCACCATCTTGAGTTTCCCAACTGAGTTCTCCCAATACTTCTGTTTCACTGCTGTGTCTAATGATTTTGGTACTAAAAAAATTCAGCTTTCAACTCACTCTTGTGACATATATTATTAAGTGCTGATATTTATGAAAACTAAAAAGCGGCAGTAATGAAAGGAAACATTTTAAGGAAAAATATGGAAAACGCTGTTTTGGAGATGAAAGAGAATTTAGAAATACGATAATCCCATTTTATTCTCAGACATTTCTCAGAAATTACTACATAAAGCATTATCTTCATTTCCAATATTTTATTTCCTTTTGAGTCAAGCCTGCTCTAAAATGGTTACCAACGTCACATGATCCTCCAAAACTTTATTAAATCCATCCTATGGGTAATTTTTCTTTTTTATAGCTGATATGACTATCAGAGAGAGAATATATATTGATTTTTCCCTATGTGTGTGTGTGAATATATACACACAAAGATACACACCAGTACAAAAAAAGACAGCTGATCAGATCCTCAGCAGCATAGACTGAGTGACTACAATGCCTTCCCCAATACATGGTATACTCACTGGAAGTGCTGACTGTTAGTTGCAATCACCATAATCAGAAAAGACCTTTCTTTTAAGTATAATCACAGCATGATTTTCTCTTTTCCCCAATGCATAAATAATAATTAAAAAAAAGGTATGATTTGTTTGTTTTTTCTTTTATACATCTTGAACTTCTCTTTCCAAATCCCTGAAACTTTCCTCCACTAATCAAGGTGCCTTATGGTGTGTGAAAGAGTACAGAAAAAACAAGCAGAAAAACATATATAGCACAACTCTGGAAAAAACAACACTCTCTTCCACTGCCCAAATCAATTAACTCTCAAATGACAATGCTAATTAGACTGGAGAAACATGATGACAAGATGAAGATACATAGAGCTGGAAAAGAAATTTTTACCGTTTTCAAAGTAAAACCGGTGAAAGTCCATCCCTTCTACTAGATTACCCAAAGCTTCAGGTTCAAAAGATGTAAGGCCTGGATCACAGATTTTTCTGTGGAAAAAGAGGAAATTCTGTAATAAACACATGCAGTTATCTAATACAACTTTGGAGAGATTACTTTTAAAACATGCCCTTTATTCCCATTGGACACCTGTGCCATCACACCAGAAGGGAACAGAATTTAAAGGGGGAGAAGCAATGGAGTTCTGGTTTTATCTAAATTAGTAAATTTGGCAGCCTACTTTAGGTGGACTAGATTTCATATAAATCATCCTTTGACCAAAAAAAATAAGACTGCCAAAAAAGGCTCCACAATTCAATGATATTACAATTAGGAATTTTTAACCTGTGACTCTGAAAACTGCTGCTGTGCAGCATACATATTTTGTATGTCTCACATCATTATTTAAGCAAGATTTATTTTTGTTTTTTTAACTGAAAAAATTCAGGCATAAGTTTCCACTTGACATTTGTACAACAAAGGTTTTATTGTGATCATATCAAGCTCAAGTTTAGTGCTGCCTAGCCTTCAAACAGGACGGGATACGAGCGGTGTTACTGCTGAACTGTGAGGCTTGTGCTGCAACAGAGTAGAACCCACCCAAACACAGAAGACCAAAAGAAATGCTGAGAAGGGTTTTCTTTTTTTTTTTTTTTTTTGAGGTAGGGAAAAGAAGAGAAGCAATGATGGAATTGTAGCTTTGCAGAGAAAAGCGGAGAGAGAAATCAGTCCATTTTCTCCCAGCGCAGTGCTCAGGAGAGGCCGGTGGAACCTAAATTCCATGCAGTCTTTCACATTCTGAAGGACAAATGGGATTCTAGCTAATATCAACCTCTACAAACAATAAAAACTTCCTGTTAAAACAGGCTTCTGCTGTGTTTCCTGGATTCTAAATCACAAGCATGACTTTACTGTTGAACACCAAGATTGATCACTGCATATTTTGTCTCAGGATTGCGATCCCGTCTCGGCAGAGCAGTACATTGGATCTACATGAGCAGCTCTTCTGAAATCGGCAGCCAGGCTCGTGTAAGCTGGGGCAAAGCAACAATGGACATGTCTGGTGTTCCTTGGGGGTACCTGAGAATTAACTGCAACAATACATAAATACAAGCACACGCACTCATATACAGATGTGCACATTTATATATTTACATACACAAGGTCAAACACTCCCTCCGAAATGTGAAAACTTACGTGTAAGCTTCGAAGTCTCCATTGTTGATAGCTTCAATCAACTGCTCCGTAACCTTGATAATCTCCTGCTTACGAGCTAGAGAGAGATACAAACACAAGCTTTAAGATGGGAGGCAGAGTGGAAGGTGACAGCTGAAGGGCTGTCAGAAGCACAGCCATAACTAAGCCACAACAGCCACTTCTCTTCCTTTTCCATGACCAAAGGACATGGTGTTATATTGCTGCTTTACGCTCTTTGCCTTCAGTGTGCTCCTGTATTCATAAGGAAATTAAACGCGCTACAAAATCAAACCACTTTCCTACCAGGCTTCTAATCTTCTTTCCTTCACTGAAGGATCTGCTGTTTAAAAAGCAATCCAAATCCAGACCCAAACCCCAACTTCAAATTAAAGGGAACTGGTTACTGTTTTCCAATCGATGCTCTAATGTTTCATGTATACACGGGGCCTTTGCCTTTTAAGTGTTTAATGCTGATTTTCAGGAATCTTTGTAACACTTGGGGTTGGCTTTGGCCAAACGTATATTTAAGTAGAGAGGAATTTATGCTTAAGCCTATAATCAAGATTGCTGGGTGCAAAGCTCACAGATTACTTATAATGCACACACATCCACACACGTCTAATCACAGCACCGTCTTTCAGCTCTGGCTTCTGTGACTGTGCCAATCCTTTGCTTGTAAAATGCTTATTTACAATAAATCTCAACTGGATTGTTCCGCAGAATTACCATACATCTACTACTAGTAAGAAATGCTAAACAATAACAGAAGAATAATACATTCAAACCAAGGACAATATGTATTTCTACTAAGAATATTCAAACTCAAGCAGTGTTTGCATACGCCTCTAAGGCAAAAGTATGTGAAACAGTTTCTCTTTTACCTATCAGTTAAGAAATAAGCTCACAGTTCAGTATTTGCTACTGTTGATAGGAGTTACAGTAAAACAGTGCAGAGTAAACACAGTCTCGGACAGTGGTGTCGCTATTACAAACACCAGTTGCCCCAGAAGGGCAAGGTTTGAGAGACTTTATCAAGACAGACTATCTAACTTTGCTTTGAAAATTGACTTCTACTTTTAAAAACTTGTGTTTTGAGGAACAAGGGCTTACGTTTTTGCACAGTATGTTCAGCATTCGGTTAAGTTTGACCTCATACCGATGGAAGTTAAACCAGAGCGACACTGCTCTCAAATGCAGATTTTTGTGTTTAATGCTAAAGAGGTAAGGGAGACGGATTTTACCAGTACATTTGCAAGGGTTTAACTCACATTCCACTCCTTATTAAACCTCAGAAAATCAATCTGGAAGACTAAGCTTGAAATAAAAATAAATGCAAGCAACCAGGCTGTAGTAGCTCTCTTGTCCAAGTAATAGTTGTAATTATCCTGCACCCTCCTACACATGGAATAGACTATTAACACACACGCACCCACACATAAATATGCTTGGAATGCTAAAACCAAAGTACTGAGAGCTCATTCTCTTCTGCAAAAAGAAAATATTGGGGAGCTTAGGCAGAATGGAAGTCTCCAATGCTGTACTCGAAGAACTGGCACCGTGGTGTTAGTGATGGAGAAAAAAGTGTATATTAAGGGTCTAGCAAGGCTTCTTGCACGTAGCTCTTGACTACTAGATAGCATGATGGATAAGAATACTTAAAGTATGAATTGTCTTATTTTTCACAATTTTTTTCCCCACAAAACAGCAAAGAATTTTAATGAAGAGATGTTTTGAGCGCAGATCAGAAATGCTTTTTTTGTCATATGTTTAAACAACACAGACCAAGCTGTGGACATTTTATGGCGTTGTCAGCACAAGCCAAGTGGTAGGATGGTGAATTAGGCAGCAATGGTGCAGTGTTAGAAAAGGCTGGCAAAAAGAAATGGAGAAGATGCAGACTTCACATAGTGAGGAAATCACAAGTTCTGCACTGCAACATCTCATTTACGTACAACTAAACTAAAGGTTTTGATTAAATAACCTCACAACAACTTCCAATCAGAGACTAGGAAATTATTAAATTAGACAGTGGAAAACGAGGTAAAAATTGCTAATGAGCTGCTACAAAATCATGAGATCATGTTATTGGATAACAATGTAAGCAATGAAAACATCTTCTACAAAGGTACTGTACTTTCCACATGCAAGAGATATAAAATCACATGGATGTGTAATTTTACTTTCACTTGGCTAGAGGCAATTGGAAATATTCCCTCTTTCACTAGCATTAGTGATCTCTTTTCCAAGTTTTACCATGAGAAGTCCACAGATAATGTATGGGTTATACATACTCTGAGACAGGGAACAAGAAGCACCAGTGAATATCTGAATATATTCTATTATGCAACATTCTGTGACCCAAGCCCAGAGGCTTATTAAGGTGCTTTGTTCTGTTTTGAACAAATGCTGTACAACAGCTCAATTCAGTTGGATGGTAACCTGAATCATGGGCATCTGTTTGTGCCTTCAATAGCATGAGTTAAAGGAGTGTGAATGGTAGTTTTTCTCTGAGAATATTTCAGATTTTGAGACTAGATTTCAATCTGACTGAGAATGGCAATTTTTGCTAATGAACATTTAAAAAAAATTGGTTTGGATCAATCAAAATGTTGCACTTCAATCATACCTTTGATATTGTACTACATTACAAGATATAATTCAACATCAACCCCAGAAGGGAGAAATTGCACCACATGAAACTGTATAGGAAAGCAACTACGTGACTCTTCCCTTTCAGCAACACGCATATAATGACACACAGATTAGAAAATGAGATTTCTTCCTATTTAGCATTCTGATATGCAATCTCTTTGGCAGAAAGGGTCTAAGAGCCAAAGACAGAGGTAGAGCATAGTTTATAAGCTGGAGTTCCAGAAATGATTTATCCTGGGTGCAAAACCCTCCACTTTGGTCTCAGTCCTTACTCGTTTGAGAGCAAGAGTGAACATCACAAGAGAAACATGGTCAAGAACAAGGCAGTATGAAATACTCACTAATATCAGATATTGAAGAAAAATTAAAAATTTCAGCAGCCACTGTGATTTTACACAAACCTCCTACTGATTGTTTTGGGGGATCTTTTTTACCTCAGCATTTTATACTTTCTACGTAGGTATGTTTGTGGGTGCAGAGAGCACAGATACAGACCAGAAGCATTTCAGTCTTTAAATACATTGTGCAGGAGGCAAGTGGTTTAGCATGGGAGGAAGGAAAAGAAAGGAGACACGGAAGAACTGAAATACAACAAGCAGAAAACTGAAAGGAGACTCAAAAGTAGCGTGAAGGACAATGCAGCCATGACTTGGTGGCTGCATGAAACAAGTCAAATATTTGCGCTCTTCCTTAGCACAAAAGAAGAAATAAGGAGGGCACCAAAGATGAACCGATATTGGTAGGAACAAGGTCCTGCTATTGCAGACAACATTGGACAGAAATAATTAGCACTTATTAAATTGGTAAGAAAATGACCAAATTTTCATTAAAAATTTGATGGACTCCACATTAACATATGCTCTTCCGAATCTCCAGTTATCTTTTTCCGTCTAAATACACACTACAAACTACACAAGGACAACAAGTGAACACATGAGACATTAGGGAAGAGACATCTGGCCAGTTCCCATTTGCCAGATAACTGTCACTTACAATCACCATTTTAATTTGATTTTTTTTTTCTTTGGATCCAATAGTAAACTCTGCTTGTATTGAATTCTAGGAGAACTATTCTGTTTGATGTCCAGTGGCAATTTCATACTATTATCATTTTTATTCGATGTGTAGAAAGAACTTCCTAAATAACGTACTTCAGCTTTGGTTAAAGCTGGCCAGAGACTGGCAGGCTCTCACAGCGCAGTAAGACCATTGGACTGAACTAAAAACGCACCATTTCTTTGGCATTATGAGCGACGTGCATTGCAGCTGTCTTATTCTCTCCCTGTAAAATATCACCACATGTTCAGAATACAAGGACTATATCTAATCTTACAGCATACAAGAGTTTGTCCGATAAATGACAATAAGATACAGGACGAAACTCAAAAACAGTAATGGGATTCCGGTAAAACTGGTTGAGCTACTTTTTCTAAGGGTGCAGTAAGAGCCAATTAAAAAATTAAAGCCTGACCCATCTATGCTGTCTTAGAACACGGCATTAAATTTTATAATCTCTGTAAGCAAAGGATTACTCAGCAAAAATACATTCAGTGTTTTTAAAACAACTGCGGTGCAAAGGAATAACATTGTTAAATAGACAAAATCAATAGGTGCAAAATAAAAAAAAGGTGCTGAGCCATTTTCTACAAGATTATTAATGAAAAAAGACTGCAGATAGTGTAGCAGAAAGCTACCATAAAATGGCAAACTTGTGTGGGAAGGATGGTAGCTTTTTCATTTTTTGCTACAATACTGGTGAAGACCATGGACCTACTCTTTAAATATAATTTTTACCCCTGTAGGAACAAGGAGTTAAGAAGGTATCAGCTGTTCAAAAAAAGATGACCCCTGCTTTGGCAAGTGAATAGGTATATGACTAATACAAAGGCAGTTCAAGCAAAAAATATTATGAAGAAGAGCTATTAAAAGACTAAATAAGAAGAAAAGAACCAAAAAGAACATTTCGTAACACTGGCTAAAATTATTTCTGCAGCACTGTTGTAATACATATGTTAACTTTAAATGAATTATTAACCTCTAGCTATATTTCACTACCTTTTTCCTTCACTCAGCTACAAGGTGGGGGTAATCTTTCATAGTTAAAGAACACCTTTAACACTAGTATCTAAAGAACACAAAATAAGCAAGAACACCATTTACTCAAAAAGCATCTAACACTATAAATGCCCTAAACCTACAGGGTGCAGTCTCAATGCTAGTGAAATCAAGTATCACAGGAAAAAAACCTGTTAAATAAACAATAAAATAAACAGCACCAAACCCTGTTTTTCTAGGAGGGAACTATGGGGCTTTTCTTCCCTTCCTATAGCCCCAAGCAACATTTGCTAACTCAATCTACAAGAATCACACAGGAACGACAGCTATTTCGGTATTTTAATTGCAGAGAGAAGGTGTAGAATAAAAATGAGCTGCAGATATGTGAAAATGAAGTCTTCACATCTACCAGAAGCTTTGTGTTTTGTGGAACACAAAAAAAAAAACCTTGGTAACTGACTGGCCACCATATTATCCATGAACTTTTCAAAAACTGACACCAGTATTTTTCTTCTGAAAATAATAATTTAAAACACCTTATGCTTCATTCAGCTATTGGAGTATCTTTCTACTCTTATCAATACTCTAGATGATTGACTATGTAATTACTATATTGGAGTGGTTATTGATTACTCCCACTGATCCTACAGAAGTAGGAATACACTTTTTAAATTGTTCTTTGACATACTTCTTTTAACACAAAATAACCCTAGCAACAGTCATCACACTGGTGAAGTATAAACCCAGTATTATTGGTCTTTCAGAAAATAGCTTATCAAATTAGCACAGCACAGACAGCACTTGCAACTGGGCCTGTGAAATCCACAGAAAAGACAAATCACCTTCAGCTTTCACATAATACCCAAATCAGGGAAATGCATCCCCATCACTGCTGTTTGCTTTGAAACAGCGACAAAATCCCTGCTACTCAGTAAAGCACCTTTCCAGAAGAATCACAGAATGGTTTGGGTTGGAAGGGACCTTAAAGAACATTGAGTTCCAACCCCCCTACATGGGCAGGGACACCTCCCACTAGACCAGGTTGGTCAAAGCGCCATCCAGCCTGGCCTTGAACACCTCCAAGGATGGGGCATCCACAGCTTCTCTGGGCAACCTGTCAGTGCCTCACCCTCATAGTGAAAATTTTCTTCCTGATATCTAATCTAAATCTCCCCTCTTACAGTTTGAAGCCACTACCCCTAGTCTTGGAACTGCATGCCCTTGTAAAACGTCCCTTTCCAGCTTTCTTAAAGGTAGCTCTTGAATGAGGTAGCCTGCTTACAGATTAGCACATGAACTCCAAGTTGATTAAAATGATTCTGCCTCTTACTTGCTCACATGTTTCTCCAGGGAAAAAAAAAAACCCCACTTAAAACTTTTCAACTCAGTACTCTTAACTACCTTTCTCGGTACACATCAGACGGGATTAATCTCACAATATTTTGGACATGTATAAGTACAGACAAGTGAGTTTGTTCTCTCAACTCTCCCCCCTTAGAGTCAATGGAGAGGAACAAGCACTTTCAGGGCACGATTCATCATATCCTAAAATAGATATTTAAGACAAGTGTGACTCATCTGACCTATTTGCGTTGACTAAAGGGAGTCTAGAAAACCAGCTCAAATATAGGTATCTACATTGTGGTGGATGTCTTAATCTGGGGAGGCAAATCCTACCCACTCTGCTATAATTTTAAAACAGTACATTCCTTATCAAGGTGACACTGGGCTGCCAAAACTGAATGGCACAGTCTGAGGGGACCTTGTTTCATTTCTAATCTGAACATCATCCCAACAGATAGCAATTAGATGGAAAGCACACAGCCACTAATGTTATTTCTTCACTCTGATAATAATCAAAGTTTGAAAAGAAAGAGACTAGAGACTAGAAATTTTATCCTGTGCTGTATAATGAACTCTGGCTATGTGGATGTATCAGCTATTCAACTTTACAGCATGGACTGCTGCCCCAGAAGAAGAGGAATACAGTAAACATCATAAAATGTTTTTCAAAACCATTCTCTTCACACCAATATTTGAAAATCCTCTGCTGATAATGTCTTTTAGAATTTATTCCACAAATATTCCAAGAAAGTAATTTCTGTGAAGAAAATAAAAGAAGGTGCTGCATGAACAGATGACTGATTGAATCTCAGATCTACATAAAAAAATACGTAGACCTTCAAAGGCATGCTTCAGGGGACTTCAAGAAGTTTATTAAAATTTAGTGTATGTAAGACCAGAGCTTTTCTCTCAAGCTTAAATTTTCATATGACCTAAAACATCTGAGTCGTCATATCGCATGTAACATCTCTTTTCTAGCAGCTGCTGATTCCAAAGATTCACTTTGATTCAGCAAATTATTATATGGACGGATGGTTTGCAGAATTTTTTTTAGGCTATTGACTGTCTCTCACCTTGTTGAAAACCTGTAAGCCCACTACTTGCTTAATGTAAAAAAATGTAATGAATTAGATATGTTGACAAGAATCTGAAAAATTATCCCATCACTTTTTTACCTTATACTTAGAAGACAGATCAAACAAAATTAGTGCGTCTCCTATTTAAACCTTTATCATATGATGGTGATGTTAAGCAGCCTGTCACATGCCCTACATAGTTTCTTTCTATTTAGAGGAAATTAATTATTTCTAAAGATGCTCTCTCCTTGGAGCTACCATACAATTATACTATTATACTAATATTTATCCTAATTATACTATTATACTAATATTATACTATTATACTAATATTTATTCTGTATGGCAAATGTTGCCAAATGTTTATTTTTTAATGACAAATCACCTACAGTCTCAGAACAAAGCTGCATCATGGTCACCGCACTTACAAGATACTGCACTCTGGATTTTCAACATGTTACATTAATCATGGAATCCGGCTGATGACTCAAGAAATTACGTTTAATGTCTTGGTAACAGAGACATTGACAAACTTTGCTACTGTGCACATTTTAATGTAAACTGTGCTCCTATCTAATGACTCTACCAATTCAGAGAAATCTTGTTGCTGTCCACTAGTGTTTTACAATGGAAAATCAATAATAACTCTCAATTCTACACCTCCTTCCTTTTAAATAAGCTTTAAAAGGCAACGGGGTGTGTTGAGATAATAATGATGATAATAACAATAATCCTCAAGAATTCTAAGAAATGTGGCATTTGCCTATTTTATTCATAGAAAATTCATTCCTATGAATTTGATTCATAGGAAAAAACTGCATTACCTTTAAACATATATTCCTCAATACCTCAAGCACTGGAATGGAGATGTTTTTTTCTCCAGGACTTACTTTAATTACATGATAATCCTTCCTCAACTCATCTTTTCTCAACACACCACATTTACATCATCTTTTTCCCATGTCTGTGACAGCAGATTAAAACCTATCAAGTTTACCAGCTAAGAAATCAATATTTTTCTTGTTTATAACTATAATGCATACCAACAATTACAATAATTGCTACTTAACAATAAAGAGTGTATTCAGTTTCATACTACACAGAGCTAACACCGTAGGCTATTTGGGTTCCCACCTTCTTACTGCTGTCCTGTCAGGCACGGAGTTTTCCTCCAGCTCATCTCTGGAGCCCTGCTCATTTCACAGACACTTTGGACATAAAGAAACTGCACGTGCCTCTGACCACCGCCACCCACCCTCAACTTTGTAGTCTGACTTCATGGTACAATTTTTTCAATTTTTTTTTCTTCTGAATTGTCATATTTGCTCTTTGAAAACACTGACGTGAATTATCCTGTGATGTAATTTAAAAATCAGAAACACTTGAACCTATATCAATGTCTCCGGCAAGCCCAGTAACTCCCATGTAGTTTACTAAATAAGTCCCAGCAGTATTAACTTTCACTGATATTTTAATATTGCTCACTGCTAGTGAAAATTACTCATTCCTGTAACTGTTTGTGGCAGTTATCTTTTTTTCTGGTGAATGTAAGTCTACCAAATGTACACTACTCCAATAGTCTATAGTAATAGTCCAGAGACCTCTATAACCTGTATCAGCATCCTGAAACAGATCGTTAGAGCTATCCCAACAAAACTCCACTTCAAAACAACTTCAAATGCATCTTCTGTTAGCCACACCAGCAGTTTATAATAATAGCCTATCATATTCCTAATGTCCCCTCTCGGCACTGAAGTTCTTTTTACCCTTACTTGAATTAATCTTATTCTCGGTAGAAAATAGCTATTTTTGGTTTTCTGAATTTTCTCATGCCACAAGACTGCTGATTCCTGTTAAATGTACAGCTATGGAAAACACGGTGTATCAGTCATTTCTAAAATCATATTACAGCAGAGTTGCACATTCGTAGAACTAAGCTGAGGACAGCTGAGGTTATGGGGACTTCACAGTCTTTACATCGATATTTAGTGAAATCAAATATTCCTGTTATTGGGATGAAGTTATTTTGAAGCATCAGAATGAAAAAAAACAATCCAGTCTGGTGCATATTCAGATACTGGGTTAACTGCTCTTTTGCCTACTAGTTTTTGGCAAATTCTAACTTTCTGATCTATAAATCATTCAAGCAAAGCTGAGTTGGCAGGCTAGCTACCAGATGTAGCAGTACCATCATGTCTCCACCAAGGAGCTTTACAGAATAGTTTCACTTAAGATTTTTCCTGCCTCATAGCAGATGTTTTTTTTAATTTGATTGCTGTTGCATTCCTTAAACTGAATTCTACCTGCACTTTTTAATAGGGTTTTTAAGAAGTTTATTTTGTGGAACAAAATGGCAAAGAAGTGTGCTTGTTTCTGAAGTCACAGAATGAACAAAATAAATACAAGATTGTACACTTTCTTAAAATATCACTGTATATATGCACTACATCATTTCTGCACCACACTCTTTCAGGAAAATTAAAATAATCTACTTTTTCAAGCATAGTGGTATTACCTGAGGTGCCTCTGTTCCTAAATTTGGTAACAAAACTTGTAATGAATATCTATATTTAAACATTAACAGCGGTCTTAGCACTATTAACTACCCAGTGAAGCAAGAAATGCGAGACTGAAATCTGAAAATGCTGGGTACATAATTGATTTTCTGGGGATATATACTGTGGATAAAATAAAAGCCTTATGGCACAGGTTACTGATGTGCTAGCTTTGAATGTTATACAGGTCCACATCTTTTCTATTAATTCCTCTCTTCTTTAAGGTTCTGTGTGGTTTGCGCTGTCAGGATTTGTAGTTCTAGTTTAATATATAATCATCTATATATGGATATCCTGCTCCTCCCTCGGAATGGAGCTACTCTGTCAACGCTACCTGTCAACAGTCATGAACAGAGACAGCCCATTGTCTCGGGGACTGATTTCCCCCTCACCTGCATTAGTTGCACTTACAAAAATTCCACTCAAATTTAAAACAGGGTTCGGGCCAATTACACCCAGCCCGTGTTTCCAAGGAGCTGTCAGGATCTCACCTTGACCAGTGCAAGTGCCCATTCTTAGTTCCAGGGCAACTGCCCCAGCACCCCATGGGATGCGGGATCAGCATCCCACAAGCAGAACCTACCTTCCTGGGAAGTCATTCCCTGTTCCGACTCACAAGGTCCCTCCACTCCAAAGAATTTCTGAGTTAATTTATAAACAAGAAATGCAACTACCCAGGCCTTTTATGTTCTACCAAGCTACACAAGCTACTAACACAATGCCTATTTCCTCTCATATTTAAACTGGTCAAACACAATCTCTTCACCCTAAAGATTTCCTTTAGAGTTAAGTGGTCAGCAATCATCACGGATCTCCTCCTAAGCAAAGCATGAAACTTTTCAGTTGTCTGCTGCAAGCTGACAGCCGTCACAGCAGCTTTCAGGCTGGTTTATCAATGGTGATGCTAAGGAAAGTGACTTGATGACATACATAAATGTAACAGGTAATTAATCTGGAGGCCCTTTACAGGACCCATGCCAGAGGTGAGAGTGCAATCTATCTCTAAGTTGAAAGCTACTACAAAGATTATCTCTGCAAGATACAACTTTCTGAAATACATACCTATTTATACAGCTGTTATAGCTGACATCAGTATTTTCACAAATAATAAAGTCTGGCCAGGAAATAAATATCTAAAAAAATATACTCTGTACTTTTGTAAACCCTAAGAAAAGGTCATTCCTAGATCAGACAGATCACAGAATTGACCATTTTTATGTTTCTGACAGGTGATGGGGAAGGAAGAGAAGGAGAGACAAAAGAGACCATCTGAAGAGATGAGTCTCTCAACTTACACAGCACAGAGGAAGGAATGGAGTGGGAGAGCTCAGACTCAAGCGAATGACTCTCTGAGTTTGCACTTTTCGTGGACTTGCCCGCTGAATTGATGGAAAGAAACACAACATATGAACAAACAAAGATGACGAGGTAGAGTGTGATCAGACTCCTCAGCAGGCACTGGCAGCAGGAGCGGCCGCTGGGGCACGGCAAGGATGGTGACCATTGGGATGAAGAAGCAATGGAAGAGGAGGAGTGGTGGGTGGAACACAACCTCTCCATGTCACCCTCCTTTGAGAGAGCTGTATGAGGGGTCAAGTAGATGTGAAGGGGAAAAAAAAAAAAAAAGAGAAGGCCAAAAGAAAAATAACGATAATTTAATTACAAGCAACAAGTACTTATAAAATTTTTGAGCAGACAAACAATGTTAACGATGTACTTTTGTGAGGCAGCTCGGGAGCCAAAGAATAATTGTAAAGGTTGTAGCCGTAACTGACTCTGTTCAGATGCCAGCGCAGATTTATCCCTTTTTCCAGCAGTGAGATATACAGGGTTTTGAATTAACTTTTTAAAAAAATGTGTTAGAAATTTTTAGTTTTTTCGTCAGGAAAGTATGTTCGAAATGGATTCGTTTAAATTGGCTTCTCTCTACTGTTAAACAAAATAAAACAACAGGTATAAAATGAAATAAATTAGCAAAATATATGAAAATTCATCCCTCCTGAATGGTTAATGTTTTGAAGAGATGTACCTTACAGGTGTATTAAGTAACACAGGTTAGCCTCATCTGTAATTGCCCTACAACTTCCCATTGGGAATCATCATTCTTACCAGTGCCTTCATCAAGTCATTTCCAGGGACAAAAAATACTGTGAGAAATATAGATTTCCTGACCATGGTAAATTTAACAACTCAGCTTCAATAAAGCCTGTGTGCATTGCAGGCAAAAACAACGACGGTATTCTATGGCATTACTGAGACAATGTATTCATCCCGTATCAAAGCAAGGCTGCCCACGAGTACCACTCTCATTACTACAGGGAAGAGAAATCCCATGAGCAATTGCGGAAGAAGGCACTGCCTATGGTCCAGTTTTCCATACGTTCTTTCTGTTCACTCCTCTCCTTATATTTAGGAGGGATCACCATCATGCAGATAAGCCCATGATTAAGGTCAGAATGTTAATGTCAGAAATCTGTATCG
Organism: Gallinago undulata; assembly: GCA_026546715.1. Lineage (NCBI taxonomy): Eukaryota > Metazoa > Chordata > Aves > Charadriiformes > Scolopacidae > Gallinago > Gallinago undulata. The sequence goes on from JAOTQQ010000032.1 coordinate 3,507,446, forward strand.
GCAAGGAACCTGAACTACAGCCTCAAGTAATTCCAGACTCAAAATCTAGAATTAGCTTATTACTTGGATTATTAAAGCTCACTATTGTTTGTCAAGCACTGTTCCTAGTAAAAGAAGTATGTTCCAGTCCTAAAAGATGTAAATGCATACATAAGCAAGACGAAGTTACAGACATTAAGATCTTCAATAAATAACAAATGAAAAGTAAGCCTAAATTTACTGCTTTCAAGTTAAAAAAACTGCCTTTAAAAGTGGAAACGGGGTGAGATCCTGACATGAGAGAAGAACACTTCATTCGTTCCCTGACAGATACGAGGTAAGAGTCTGTTCCTCAAGACACATTTGTGATAGCTGATTTAAATATTTTTTTTTTTTTTAAATTGCTACCTTTCTTAATGAATCATAAAATGTGTATACTTTGTACAGACATGCAAATGCACAGACACTCCCACAGGGTCCACAAAACCACAATTGTGTTGGAGATATTATATCCTGCACAGACTCGCATGATCCACACAACTTTGAACAACCAAATCCGTAAAAAATAAGAAAAAACCATTTGATGTAGAGCTCAATGTTTTAAATATGTGTGGGTTGGTAGTCTGTAAAAAGGAAGGAACCTTGCACCTGTTTGTGCAATCCAGGCATACTGTTAGAATAATTGGAGAAGGAATAAAGTGCATAGATTGCATGCCAAAGAAGAGTCATTCCCCATCTCTGGAGGTGTTCAAGGCCAGGCTGGATGGGGCTTTGAGCAACCTGGTCTGGTGGGAGGTGTCCCTGCCCACGGCAGGGGGGTTGGAACTAGATGATCTTTAAGGTTCCTTCCAACCCAAACCATTCTATGATTCTATACTGCAATACTATAAAATGTACACTAATACTACTTTTAAGTTACAGAACGGCATTCCCATTTCCCTTCTCCTTTGCAGGAAGGAGAGCGTCTCTTCCCATGTTGTAATCCATGCTGTGAAGAAAAGCAAAGAGATTTTTAAGGTCCTTGATCACCTAGGGTGGGGAATGTTCCCTCTAGATCCCAAATTTGGCGACAAACATCACCTTGAGCATACATATAAGGACCCAGGCAGTCAGTAATCTGAGAGAATTCCCTCTGCTTCCTCTGAAATCCATCTCCAGCTATCTATCTCCAGCTGCAGCCAGCAGCCATTCCTGACAAGAGAACAGTTTTTCCACTCTTGTCCTAGAAAATCTACATCCAGAAGTCAAGTTTGGTTAAGGAGGAAAATATCTTTACTAAGTGCCTTGCTACAGCATGAAGCTTGAGCTTGTAGTTGCTGTCAGGGTTGCAGGACTGCCTATTCCCTGAATCATTCTAGAAATTACACCCTAGGGCTACCGTTAGCCTTAATTTATAATAAAACAATCTGAAAAGAAGCCTCCGGTGGAAAGTCTGGAAGTGTGAGAGGAATACTAAAAAGCGAAAAACAAGCAAGCTTGCAAGCAATTAATGACAGGGGGATATTTGTTTTTTAAATAAAAAGAAAATGAAATCCCTGTACACAGGCATAAGCTGTGTCCCTGGAGCATGATGAAAAGGGTAGTGGTGCTGCTGTGTGGACCTGATGCTGAAACAGGTCATATTGTGAACATCCCAGACATCAGCACTTCAAACTGTCATTTTGGGTGGGGAGGAAGCATCCCACCAAAGCAGCTGAACACCACCACCCTGCTCTGTCACCTTATCTGCAAGCATGGTTAACGGCTTTCAGCTCCTCCTTCTGCAGTCAACAGAAAGTACACAATGCCACGCTCTCAACAGAGCACAGCCTCAGCTCATCTTCCTAGCTCACCCTTTTGATGCCCTCTGTAACCCTATTAATGTAGCAATGGGTCAGGAACCTACAAATCACAGAAAATCTCACCCGTTAAACATTTTACTTCTGTTAAAGCAAAGAGAAGGACACAACCGGCATCTTGTCTCTCAGACCTGCGATTACTGCAGGATCCTCTCTTCTGGTTTGGGAATAAAGTACATAGTGGCTCTTAATAAAGTACATCCAGTCTGCTCTTAACTGTGATACTACAGAATCATACAAAAGATTCAGGCAAAACATTTCCATTGTTGTTTTTCTTATAATTGTATTCCTGAGATACAATTCTGTATGCTAAGCTTCAGACGGGATTTGATAAAACTCCTACTGTTATAACATCACGTGATATCATCACGCAGAGGCCCTATAATTAAATTGTTCATTTAATGAGGTTAGTTGCTAAACTACACATAATGGTTTGAAGGAAGAAATACAAAGTGTTATGAATAAAGGTAAATTACACCGTATTTTCCTCTGCATCAGCTGCAGATACCTGTAATTGTTCTCCAAGCCATTACTCCACATTAACTCAAACCGCTATCACTAGGCTGTTATTTAAAGCGAGCGGGTGCTGGCTGTTAATACAGCCAAGACTTGGTTCACGAGGAGGTGAAATGATTCACTGAAACTCTGAGAACAAAGCACCAACATCACCGACTTAATTGGAGCCAAGTGCAGCTCACGCGGCACTCCAAGTCACAATTTACAGCCACGTTGCTACTGGCAGTGGATAGAAAATCTTCTCGCCACCGGGGGAACATCAACTATGTGAAAATAGGGAAAATTATCGCAGACTGCAGATACTAGCTGGTGCACAACAGACACAGGATGCTGGGCTCTGCTCTCCCCTCCACATCAGAGCTATGCTGCCGTGACGTAAATGCCCCATATGCAGCACAATATATAAATCTGCATTTCCAACACTGAGCTCCTTTGGCAGCTGCTGCCAGCAGACTGTGCTTTCATGCTTCCACTGCTATTCATTGCCCTGGCAATACTGGTATTTTTATCCAACATGCACATAACCTATTTTACCAGTCAAAAACTAGGTGCTAGATACTGTTGATACGATTCTAATGACTTCATATTGGAATCTCTTCTAAAATTCCAAAACACGCCTGTGCTCTTCAGAGGCCAGTGAAGCTCTTCAGCAGATTCAAGTCTGAATTTTAGGGCCCAACTTTGCTAATACACGCTTTTAAGAGTGACTTAGGCATTCTACTACTTCCAACATAAAGCAAATCCCATATTACAATGACTCACTAAGAATTCGCTTTGCTTTTCCACTCTCCACTTTGCATCCTGACTACCACCTCTGGCTTGCGATTCACCTGTACGTATAACATTGCTCTTTAAGGCTGAAAAGCAATCTTTTCTGTAAACCAGAGAGACGCAAACTTAATACCATTTTTTTAAAAACCCCTTTGTTTTAAAACACAGTGCTATTAAAGTAAGTGTGGTTAACATCACAGTCTAATATTTAGAGGGGAAAAAATGGAAACAAAACCAGTGTCTGTGAAATTACAGAACTAATTTATACAAAATTTACTGATTTTAGTTTTTTAAAGACTAAAAAAGATTAAAATAAGTGTATGGACAGAACAAAAGAGAAACATGAAAAAACACTGGCATCTGAACAGAAGAAAAATTAAAATGATGTCAATAAAAAAAATTAAGCAAACCCCAAACACAAATGCATGCTAAAAGTATATAAACTAAGGAAGAGTTACAAAGCACTGACTTAAGACATTTGCAGTCTGCTACTATTGTTACTGGAACTAGCACCTTAGTTACTAAGCAGTAACTTTATACTCTTCATTCAAAAACATCACAGCAAATGGTGTTTTGGGACATGAAAACTCAAAGGCAAGTCTGAAACACGTCAGAAGTAACACAGAAGAGCATAAAGGTAATTTCTTTTAAACGAGGAAAAATAGTATTCTCTCTTAAGATTCATTAGGACTTTCTGCATTTAATGACCTAACAAAGTACATTCATCCTGTTATTGCTTCCCCAAATGTTTCCAGCTTAAAATCGTACCTTTCACATCCTCATCTTCAATGGTTGTATTGGAGCTCTCTGTTGATTCCTGTTAAGAAGTAAATACAAGTAGAATGTATAAATCAAGCAAAGCCTCACTTGGCTGCCTTTGCAAATGAGAGTTAGTTACAGATACCATGCAAAGCCTTGAAGCAGGGTGGGATGGAATTCACAAACAAATGGTCACACACCGATTAAGACATTTCCACCCAAAACTGGCGTCAAACATTGCCACTCTCTACAGTAGGGGACATCAATACATTTCCTGCCGTCTAATGCTTTTACTTCACAGGAATGTAAAGGAAACTTTTTTTTTTCTTTAACATCCAACTGTACAGTCTGTCTGAAATGTTATATGAATTACCTCAGCCAAGTAGGAGAGCTTGCCATTTTAAGCTTAGTGATTAAACCAACTGTGCAAAATAAGTCATTCCGTCCCAACTTTTAAATATGCAGACTTCTGCAAGCTACCATTTACAACTGGTTCTCTGATCATATGACTTATGCAATGTATATTAAAACAAAGTCTCCCAATGATTTTAAGAATACTGGATCAGATTCTGTCATTTTTATTCTGTTTTTGTGATTAAAAAATTTTGTGAGGAAGATGGAGAATTGATAAATACGATAACTTTGACAAACTAAAGTATCTCTTAGGAGTGTTCTTCAAATCATCAGTCATATAGAGGAATGACTCACGTATCAGACAGTTTATACTTAAGCCACCACACTGTTAAAAAGGCAAGGATTCTGTATTTCAGTCTTTCATGAATTACCAGAAACATGAAATATTACAGGCAAATTCAGCAGGGCACTGTCAAATCTAACAGGTACAGTTTTTAGCAAGCTGGAAAGTTTTTAAACTTGATTTTTTTATCTGTATACTTTTTTGAAAAGTAAAATAAGTATAATTTTTTCTTTCATTCACAGCTCAGTAGCAAAATGGATTAACCGGTCTGTTGTTATCTGAGAGACAGAAGATAGGTCTGGTGTTGTATTTAACTCTTAAAAAGATTTTACAATTAAATAATAAAAGGTAAATTTGACAGTGCCCTTTATTTACTGTGTCCTCACAAGGCTGAGCCAAAGGAATGTTCAAAAGGGTTAATGCATTACTTAGACCTTCAAAAAACCAAAACGTATGTGCATCCATAAATAAAACTACATGAATTAATTCACACACAAACAAAACTGAACAGGTCACCATGCTTTTCCTCAAATGGCTGGTGTTAGACGTTTCACTCTGCACAGATGTATCATGCTTTATCACTTAAAATATTAGATAAAGTACTTATGAGTAAACGAAACCCCCACACAAATACAAGTTGTAAACACCATGCACGAGCTCACACGGCAGATGTAGCCTGTAATATTGAAGCATCCACTCCAGTTCCCATACTACAACGATCAGTCTTTCAGACAAATTTAGGAGTAACTCTCTGCATTAAGTGGTTTGCTTGTCTGCTGTGACCTTTTGGGACATTGAGTATCTTAATTGGATAAAGTCAAGTAGATGTAGTCATGCCAATATTTTGTCTGGGTTTTCTGGTCTTTAGTGGACTTCAGCGACAAAGATTAGACTAGTGTTCAAACACAGGCTGTTTGTTGCCTATGAGTTTTAAACTTGTGGAGCTGAAAAAGTAGTAACAGGAAAATAAAAGCTCTATGATGGACAGATGCAAGGGGCATAAAGGAATGGGATATACAAGCACAATACACACCGTCAGCATTTTCATGCTTGAGAAACGTCTGCATGCGTTATTTTTTCAGAGTCAATCCTTTTCTCATATGAAATAACCACAAGTAGCTAAGACTAGACAAATGAAATATCAATTCCTTAAGTCAACACTGTAAACAGTGAACTTTTTGTTGAAGAGTGAATTCTTTCCAGGAAATCTAGGAACATATGTTATATGTAAATGATGGTATTTCCTGACCCTTTTCAAGTCCATGCATGAAAAAAACAAAACAAAACATGTTTTAGGAATCAGCTGCCAAATGCAAACATCACAATACACAAGAAAAAGAAAAGAGCATGGAGAGAACATATGAAAATCAAAAGACCTCTTTATCACTCAGAATGTTAATGTTTTTTTTTTTTTTGAAACAGATCAGTGATGTTATGGAAGAAAACCAAAGTCCTGTGCAAAAGACACATCACAACACGGTGTATAAGCATGCTGAGGAACAGCAGATGGGATAAACTGAAACGACATCTTTATCGAAGGTGACAACTGTACATGAAACTTATCAGTATAGTCTCACCACACTCCAAGAACAGCGTTCTTTGGTTTTACTCAAACCGCAGCATTTTTGGCTGAAAGGAGAGAGCCCCCTGGTCCCCAAGCCTGGTGGCACAGGGGTTCTGAACTCTGCCCATCGCTACCAAGTCCCCCAAGAGCTTCAGCAGCCCAGCATTCAGCAGGCGGACACAGATGAAGACAGGCTCAAGAGACACCAGGCGTAACGAAAGCAGGAATGAGATTTTCCTTGATACATTCCTAGAAGGGCCCTATGTTTGCTGCAGAACAGTGGATGAAATGTGTGGTGTGGAAAAAGCAAGATGGAGTTGATTCTTTCTGAATACCTTATTTCCATCAGGGTTGTGGATTACTGTAGTTTGGGGCTCCTGAGCGAGAACAAAATAAAGAGAGAGAGTTCCCATTGGTAATACATTCTCGTTAGAGTGAGGGAGTGCAAGAAGAGCCAGCTCACAAATGCTGAACACTGACAAGAGCTAAACCAAACGTTAACTGTTGCCAGAGGATGAAACTGGATGTCTCTAATACAGATTTCCTCAACGCCAAGCCAGAAAAAAAAAGGCCATCTCACCTAATGCAGCAGCATGCAGAGACCTTATTCATGACTGAGGTAGACAGGGCTTTGAAGCACCAGGGACCTGCAGAGGCTCTCTTCTGCACAAGGGTATAAATCACCCCTTTCTTCAAGCATCTTTCCTTGTATTAAGTAATCAAATAAAACCACAGACGAATTGATAAACACTAAGGATGAGTTAACTACCTCTAAACAGTACCCTGTTTTGGAAAACGTAATTACCAATTGCTGCCCTGGCAGAGCAGCATAAAAGTAAGAGAGAGATACCTTTGTGTCATTTTGATTTCCTCAGATCCTTTTCCTTTAAAAAAAAAATAATTAAATCATCTTTGAAATGGCAGTTAGCCAGCGTACTTACAGCATGGACTACTGTGCATGGCTACGTCTGGGAACAGACTGCCATATACTCATGCATGGAACCTGTTAGCTGGTCCTTAGAAATCACTTAGCAATGTATGCTTCAGGGCCAGCGGCACGGAACAATTCAAGACGAATTATCCACATTTTCAAAGCTATGTATGCAGGCATATGGGAACCAGTACCTCACAACATCAGGTACTCACGCACTCTCATTTATATTTGTGAGCCCCTGATATCCATGTATGCCTAAGAAATAGGAGCTGCTAGACTGCAACAGAAACTCTGATTAGTAATATGTTCCTAACAGAGCTTATTAATGTCTCCTGCAAATTTAAATGTGAGAGCAACAAGCAAAAATGTTTAGTACTAGATGCCTCTTGATCCCAGTGAAGACTTGCAAAGTCCTGCTGAGCTTTAGGAAATATGGAGTGAAAATCTGAATAAGGTCTATTTTATGGTAGCCTAGCAATAATCCTGTTAGCTCTCCTTAATATCAATACTTAGACAAAGCAAAGAAAGTAATAAAGCTTTTTTTTTTTGTTAACAAATGGTTAGCATTAAAAAGATGGAAACAGTCATCAGGCAAAGAGCTAAGAGCAACATAAAGCGCATTCTACTCACTGTCTGGCACAGCATGCAAAAAATTCCACTACAGTTACAAACGCTATGACTCTATCGCATCCAGCTTCCATGTAACGTTTTCTATTAATAAACGCGCTCTAATGGACTTCCTCACAGGAAAAAAAGCCAACCAAAACATAATTCAAACTAAAAGATTTTTCCAAAACCTGTTTTTTAGAAAGCAAACAAAGTAAATGCAAGAAAAAGCAAAAAAGGAAGGAAGAACAAACAGAAGACAGTCAAAAACTTCAAAGATAGCATGAGAAGGAAGATTCCAGGTATACCAGCGCCGGGGTAGGAATATTTTCCTTGGGGCTGGTTACCACGTTCGTTTTGTTGTTTATCTGTAGGTATGCAGAAAATAGAAACAGACAGGCCTTAGAACTCGCGGTAGGCACCGTATCTATATCTCTCTGTATAGAACATCTATATACAGATATAGATATCTATATATAGATACAGATATGGAAATAAAGAATCACAGAAAGATGAACTTATGAACTTGAAAGTACACTAACACTAGATCTGATAGCCAGCTGCAGCTCCTCCAAACACACTAGCTACAGGTTTTCAGATGCGCTATATGAAGGTCTAGGTAACATATAGATGACTTCAGCTGTGACACTTAGAAGAACAGAGAGCCTTTAAGTAGCAGCTAATCACATATAAGAAGAGTCAAGAATTAATATGGGTTGGGAATAAAGTCCTAAATAGCCATTGTGATTTCTTGACATGCAGCAGCATTAAATAACTGCACCCACTCGTTCTTTATTACTAATTACCAATTACTACCATAAATAATATTTGATTACTCATAGCTCTCCAGAAATCTGTAGATCTGTTGTTTCTTCTGGGAACGGATTTGAATAAATATACCCAATTCCAGATCTGAATAAATATAAAGAGACTGGTGCCCCTTTAGTTTTTTTTTTTGGTGTTATTTTAGACAAAAATAATTGGCAGCTGTGTTTTTTGCAGTCTCAAGAACTCTGCAGTAACTGTGTATCAGCCTTTCAATTTTGGTACTATAACCCAAAGGTGCAAGGTTTCACACTATAGTATCTTACTCCACAAATCAGTACAAATCTGTTTAACCTTACATGTAGGTCATCATGTTAATTCTTAAGCTTAGTACAGTACTACAGTTTTCCAAGACTTCTGGCTTTGACTTATATAAAATTTTAATTCAAACTAAAATGTTTAACAGTAAGTTTAAAGGCATCTGATTCTTTAAATCCATTTTTAAGATTCAGCTTTCATAAATACCGTGGTACAAAAAGAACAGAAATACTGAAAAATAGTGTACTGAGCCACTTTTCACATGCATTAAGAAGCAAAATTAAAGTATAGTAAAACTAGTTTGGTATATATAGTTTCTTTCTTTAACAATAATTAGGAAAAAAATACTACGTACGTTTGGGTCACATCTAATTTTAACAAGAGCAGTCCAAAGCGGCATGTAGAACTGGGTGTATAGATATACATTGTCTGGACTTTGATTAAAAAAAAAAAGTTATACTGAACCTTCTAGTCATGGTACTACATAATAAATGTGCAAAAAAAAAAAAGTAAAAAATTCCAAAATTGTTAAGTTAATGGATTTTTGTAAAAATGTAATTAACGTCTTCATTTAAAGAAATAAACTCTAGCGATTTTTGGGTCAAAATTTGGTATCTTTTCTTTTAGAAGAAAAGACTTTCTAAACTAATTAGAAAATGGCAATATGCTAAGTAACATAAATGAAAAGGCATAAAGAAAGAGCAAGTCCTATAATAGTGGACTAAATTGAGCTGTGTATGAAATATCTGACTTCTGATTTTAACTTCTCGATGACTGTAGTCTCAGATGTAAGTACTTACTCAGCATCCCAGCCATGCAGGCTAACGCTGAAGTGCTGTCTGCGCCAAGGCCTTTGCTAAATTGGAGCCTTTGGAAGTTGGCACCACTGGGGAAATTCACCAGATTCCATCTTCTCAGCAATTTTTGATAATTATTTTACTTTGGTACAGGTGGGGTGGCTGACTTGTGGACTGCAGGAGGTAAGCCTGCAGTTGAACTGAGTCTTACTTATGTCTAGATTATGGGAATGTCAATAGGATTTGCATTAATTAAATACAGATTTGAATTTCCTTATCTTAACCAGCATTTAACTGGTTTTGAAGAATATAAAGTAGTCTTGTTAGTTAATGTCAGGGAACATTATTTCAACATAAAATATTATTTAGTAATATCTGTGATAGGAACCATTTCCCCACACAGAATAAAATTATTTTGCTTTAAAATCAATGTTCACAGTGCTCAACAGCAGGAGGATGAGGAACAGTGGGTTTTTTTAAACAATGGTCTTTCTACAGAAATTGCCATTAAGAGTAAATACGAATCATTATTGAGTTTCAAGTGTTCAGTTTATGCATCTACTTGGCGTACTTATTGTCAAATAAATGTCTTTTATCTATTCATAACTACAGCCATAAGTTGCAGGGGTATATGAACTCAAGACAGGGAGAGAATAAATTTTTGTGTATAAAGTCTTTCATGGGGAGACATAAATTAGCAAATATATCAACTTGCTTTGATATTTGTGGGACTATGCAATGAGCAAAGCCTGAGCTCCTTGCTCAGGAAAAAAACTTTAAAAAAACCCAAACCAACCACTTAGTAAATGAAAGTTCTACAGGAGAATTGAGGAATAGTGAGAACACATACAATACTGCTTGATGGCATACTAAGTCTTCCAAAACAGGAGAAAAATCACATACCAAGTTGTATAACTACAAGTTCATATTTTTATGACTCTTAGCCATCAAGAGACTACAAACAAAAAGGCCCAAACAAAAGACAAATAGACAAAAAGCAAAATCATGAGGAAAGAAATGAAGATTTCACTAGATTTCATACAGTCATATTCAGTAGTAGCTTAATAGGAAAAATAAAGCGATGTGCCAAATGAATGCTTGTTGTTGAATACATAATGAAAACAGGTTAAATCAATTTTCAATTCCAATTTTGCCTGAGTATGGAGAGTAGGCTTGGGTCCATACTCCCTTGGTGAAAGTCCTATAAAAATAAACAATAGCCATTACAGCTACTGCTGAAAACTGCAGGAAATATATTCAAAACTTCTTAGTAAGATATCAAGAATACAGCATTCATTAGTAAAGGCAGAAAGAGATAATGTAATTCAAAGTACAGTAATTTCTTCTGTGTAAACAGAACTTGGTAAACCCCTTTGAAACTTAGAGAGAAACCAGTGCTAAGCCTGTGCACTTTCTCTCGTAGAACACACACATGTAGTTTTATTAATATATGAAGACACATGGTGTATATTTTGCATATATTTTTAACGGCAAAGGGAAGTGATTCCAAAAGGAGTAAAACATTTTCACGTGAAACAGTTATTCTGAAGTTGAGTTATGCTGAAGTGGTGACCTTCTATTTGTTGTGAAGAAGGAAAACTTTTATATTAATGCCTTGCTTGTCAAAAGCCACTCTCTTGGGTCTGACTAATGCAGGACAGACACACACAAACACTCCAAGCAGCTGGACATGACAGCAGAATCACTATTTGTCTTTTTTCAATAGATTATAAAATATTTTAAGAAAAAGAACTCTGTATGTTGGGACTTAACCTTTCCCATGGTACTTCGGTAACAAAAAGTTAAAGCACACTTCATGTTTGGGATACTAGACATGTCCTCACTGTACCCTTCTGGTGACCATCATTTGGACGCTGTTTCTGCTGAGATCCTCTGTCACTGAAATTTTGTGTTCACCTAAAGAACAGGCTATTTATCTACATGTCTGCTTAGACATGACCAGTGATTTTTGCTTTTCAAGGAAGGCTGTACTTCCCAGTGAAACGTAGTGAAAGGGAGGTGGTATCTGCCTTCTCTGTACCAGCAGAAGGTGGCTGGGACATCACAGCTGATCCTCACAAACATCTCAAAAGTCAGATTGAAACCCATAATAAACAGGAATAGAGTAAGTTGCTGTGTAGTGGTATCACAGAGGCCAACTGAATGGAAGACTGTAGAGTAGGTTGAGGAGAAAGAAATGTTATTGAGACTGATTGTCAGTTGGGACATCTTGAGACAAAGCCCTGAGCTGTGAAGGAAGTTAGCTGGAAAACTGTAGTGTGGAAAGGCTGTGATTTTCTTAACTCCTGAGTATTTAGCATGGCACCTTGGTCACAGTGGCCCAAGTCAAGTGATACTATTTCACTGTGCAATGTGGTTTGTGTTACATTTTATGATGTTAATACTATTAGCTTTTAAAATAAGCAGGTTTTAAAAATTAATAGAAGGCTGTTATAAGATCACTATTTTGTTACTATTATTATTTACTAAGGACAGCTGCATTGGCCAATGTTACATCTACTTTCTTGTTTTCGTATGTCCCCAACTTAAAAAAAAAAAAGAAAAAACTTGCTTGAAAGAAATGCAGAACAATTCACTGCGGATGGCACATAGCAACTGCAGGCTTAGAATTCACAAGGTTGTACTTTAACGTCTTGCAGCTTCTCACAGTATGTTACCAAACCTAAATGCAACTGCTTGATTTCTAAGTGTGAACGTTTCACATGAGGAAAGTAATCTGTCGATAAAGATCCTCACCATCATCTGAACACTCGAACTGGACTTCCTTTTCTGAATTGACCAGTCAGAGAGAAAGGAAAAGAAGAAAATGTGACTGGTTGGATTTGAAGTATCAATGCATGGAGTACAGTATATTTCTGTTTTGGCTTTTAATTTTTTTTTTTTTTTAAGAAAAAAGCAGCTTAAGCTGTAGAAGGGCTGGAAAAATGCTATGGAGTATATACTATCTCAATAACAGAAATGACAAAAATAAGACTTCCCCAAAAGTAAATTTACTCCCTTTGCTCCACATGACCATGCAGACAAACAGCAGACACATAAAATGTGCTGAACACCAAGGTACCAAATCCCAACAAGTGTAATTTAGGCAAAATTTTGGCAACAATTGTTTCCAATATTATAATCAAGATATAACAAATACCATCGTAGACCTGTAGGAGGAATGATATTTAAAAAGGAAAAGCTGGTCAAATAGAGTACATAAAATTTATATATTCCACAATGAAACATGTTAAGGGTTTTCCACTGGAACGACAGAATAGAACTGAACGTGTGCTTCTCCATTTAACTAGGATATCCACTACTCGGCAGTGAGAAGCATTGAAACCGCAGTTACTCGTTTCATTTTAAATCAGTCTCATAATTTTTTTTTATAGGAAAAGCCTGCTTATGTGGGAGAACAGGAATAAATATACTATGAATCTGGAATTTCAGTATGTATCAGATGTTTTGTTAAAGTAAAAAGTTAAGATTAAATAGAAAATTAAAATTCAGGTCAAAGACACACTTCTGAGTAAACACATAGAGCACAGAAGACTATCTTTTGAATCATATAATGAAAGCTTGAGGCACTTATTTTAGTCTTCAGGAGTCCTCCGAGAAAAGAAACAAAATATTTTTCATTGCTGAGTGATATTTTTTTTTTCTGGCTGTTTTTCAAAGTATTTATCCAGAACGGTCATTTGTGAAGCATCTCTCCTCCTGCAGGATCTGGTGACATGAGAATAGGAGCTCTCAATCACGTCTGAAAGCTGCCAAAATGTTCCCTTCTTAGCAAGGTCTATCAGTCAGGATGAGCTGATTTGTTGACATAGTAAAAACCCCCGCAAGTTCTGCCAAATATAGCAAGTACATCTGGCAGAAGACACCTCATGTGGAGCCAAGCCTACCAGTAAACTTTTGGTCTTCCATGAAATCTAATGAAAGGGGGAAAACGGAGGCAACAGAGCTGCAAATAAACATTGATGCCTAAAAAGCTAACATGCCCACCACCAAACCATTATTTATATTTACAAACTAATTAATAACATTGAGTCATTAATTACACAATCATTCTTCATTAAAATAGCAAGAAAAGCATTTTATCCAGTAGCTTTCTATCTTCCACTTATAAAATACTTGTTGTTCAAATATTGCTTTTATTTTATTTTTTAAGCTTCACCTACTAACTTTAATCAATTCAAATATATAGTGAGAAGCATTTATTAACAAATTCTATACAGGAAAGCAATAATAAATACAGGAAATCAACTCTAAAAACTGGCAGAGGTTACAAATAGGTGGTGACTAATATAATGTATTTTAAAGCGCGTGTTTAACCTACCTTAACTCCATCTGGCTTTTTCAGCAAACTCTTGGCTGCTGCAAAACGAGACAAAGAATTTCAGTGTCAGGTGGTGACTGCTGAGGTCAACCAGCTGCACAGCAACAACCCCCCTCGCCCCCCCATTGCCTCCCAGCTGCAGAAATGTTCTCAGCTTTTATTTCCTCCTTTTGTTGCTCTGAGTATAGGGAGCAAAGTATTTAAGAAACTACAAATACTGAAGATCATCACACATCTCTTTTTCCATTGATTAGAGCTGTAGGTTAGCTGTACTTATACAAGGAGAGACCTCCTTGGATGACACAGAGGAAATGGAAGCAGGGCGAGTATAAAAGAAGCAGCTTTAGATATATTCAGTCTTTCAACTGTGATGTGTTTGCAATTGCTGATGGGGACAGTGTGACACGATTATGAAAAGTACTGTGCTGATGGCAGGGACTTGGACCGGGTGCCTGTAGAGCCCACTGGCATCTTAATGATGTTATTAATATGACAGTGACATAGAAGTCACCAATATCAGATCAATAAGATACCTAAAGAGCATCGCGGGGTACTATTTATTCCACCTAATGAAAAGTAAACTGGGTTTTAAAAAAGCACCTCTGAGCAATGTTTCTTTGGGGATTGCCCACTATGACAGCACCCGTCACCTTGTGTGAAAGAGCAGGAAAGTTGCAAATAAGAAAGGAAGGACAATCTGCTAGCCAAGTGTTTTGGAGAAGTGCTTCCCAGGAGTTAATAACAACAACTGGTAGGCTTTGCTTCAACTTCTGAAGTTAGGGTTTGAGTTCCACCACTTAAAAGTAGCACCAAGAATGGGGCCAAATCATTTCAAATTACTAAATTTGGAGGGCTAATGTGCAAACAAGCACACGGCAGCTCTGACCCTGAAAACGTTTACAGCAGAGATACAAGCTGGACGACCTACAAATTTCAAATAAACTATTCATTAAAGCGTAAATGCTTTATGACTCGCTGCCAAAGATTTGAAGAACAATAAATTACAAAACAAGCCTGGCGTTTTTTGTTTTTATTGTTGTTTACGACCCAATCTTCCTATCAGAAAGTGCTCCCATCATTACTGGCATCCTTCTCTTTAAAAGAAAAAAACTCAAACCCAAACCACTGGACCTTGCAAACCTAAGGTTGCTCAAACTAAAATAGGATATTGGAGTTACTGAGTATGCTGTTTAAACTTGGAAGTCAATTTTTGCATTTTTGGCTTATTCTCTGGCTACATCTGCATTAAGTGGTCATTTAGCTCTGGTTCAGAGTACAGAAATAACTAATGTCCATTATTGAGTTGTTTACAACAGAAAAAAAAAAAAGGAAAGAGAAGCCAGGTTAATGTTTATAATTTCATTATTATATCACCCCTCCAAAAACAGTTTATTAATTATGGACATCAGCCAATATTACAATTAAAACTCTTACATGGTCCATAAGTCACAACTAAAATGAACAAAAATAAATTTGCCCATATTATGCAACAGGACCACTGCATGTTTTTATTTACAGAAACATGTAAATTAATATAGAAAATAAATTGGTTTACATATATTTTTGAGATGGGATGCAGCCTGCTGCAATGTGTGCTTACAGGACCTGATGGAACATGGCTTTGGGTTTCATACTACCACAAAAATTGTGGGCACTCCCATTAACTCCAGAAATTCATCTAGGGAAAGCGAAGGGGAGCAGCTGTGTCTAAAACCTAAGGCCAAAAAACCCAGAAGTTCATTGCTGTGGTCTATTTTATACCACTGACCCTTACAAAAATGTGGGAATTCTAATAGGCTGCTGTTCATAATAAACTATGTCCTTTCCCTAAATTTGTGCATGAAACTTCTGAGTTATTTTAATGGTTAACAAACATTACATGTTATATGTAAACAATTAAATGAAAGCCAGTAAAATGAGGACACCAAAAGCGACAACTACAAGTATTGTGTTTATGGCACTGCCAGCGTGTCCTTCGAAATGTGCCTAATATGGATTATTATGCAGTATTTAATGTTATAGGACATATTCCACACTCAACTGCCTTTGCTGTTTTAACTCGGGATGTATTTTTAGTAATATTTTGATGCATCTTTTTTTAAGCACAGATACTGCATACAAATCAAATATTTGAAAAATTTGCAGTAGCAAAGCAATTAGCATATTCTAAATTAAGCCCACAATGAAAGATTTCTTGCAACTACAAGCAATAGCTATAAATAAAACCTAAGGCAGCGCTAATAGGCCAGAAAGCAGACTGGAAAGAAATAGTGTTGTGACAACATGTAGAAATTAAAGTGATTTAGGACAAACAGCAATTTTGATTTAGAAGAGAAAAAAGATGTTCCTTTCACGTGCTGAGGGTCTTACCTCACAAGAAATATACATTCCACATAAAAGGAAGAAAGAAAAAGGAAAACAAAACACTTTTATAACCACATTGTTATGGACAAATGACCTTCAAAAGCATGCTTTGCAATGAAATACAATGAATAAACAACTTGACAAAATAAAACGTCTCCAAGGAAAATATGGGTCATTATGGTGTAAAACAGAGATGACAGGTGAAAAAAATTCAAAACAAAGCCAAACCCCTGTTTGTTTTTCATGCTGAAATACTATTTTAATATTACTTCAGCTTTTTTCAGTTCATGAAAGCTGAAACTGACCCTTACATATATAGACAGTGACAGTTATGAAAAGTGATGAGAAATTATGTTTTTGTTTGGTACTTATAATAATTAATTTTTACAAGATATACAGACTACAGCATTCCTACTTAAAAATTAATTGGCAGATACTGGCAATTCATTAAGCATTAAACCAATTTACCGATTTTCTGTAATTTACAGAAATTGAGTCTTCTGTGTTATAGGTGTGTATTAAATACAGGAATGTAACTAAAAAAGAAATTGTATTTCAAGCACTATGCCAATTGAACAAGTTGTTCTTGCATTCATGATTATGTAATTTATTTTGGATGATTCAGTGCTTATTATTATTCAAAACATGCCCAAAGCACTATCATGTTTTTGTCCGTAAATTAATTTACGTTATACTCCAACAATTACATCACAGAGTAGGAGGACATATAAAATTACTGATTTTTAGATTTGGCCTTCTTTTTCACTATTACTTGAAATCTCAAATGGCAAAAAATTCAGCACAGTATCAAAGTTTTGGCAATACTACTGTTGAGGGCAGTTCTAATTCTACAAACACCAAACTTATTTCAGCTTTTGCTATTAAAACCTGTTTAGTATAAGAATTTATATTTATCTAGGGATATCACTATAAAATTATTTCATAAAGAGGAAACATCTTTTGTTATATCAAGCTAGGCATCAGAAGAGAAAGAAAAGGAGGACTCATTTTGCTATGTTTCTTACTCCTTAGCAAAGCAATAAAGAATGAATGTGTTTAGTGTTTTTTTTTTTTTTTTCAATACAAGATGAAACAGAATCCTGGAATGAGATTTCAGGTATATAAAACTAAGTTGTTTGGTGATACTTATGCATGTGGAGCTATATCCATTTTTTAAATTTTACTCCAGGAAAACAGTGGCTGTCTTTTGATAGATAACACTAAGAAAGTCAAGAGAAGGAACTCACATTCTACTGAAAAATTAGACTGTCATCTACAAGAGATTCTAGTTGGCCCAAACAGTTTAAATTCTCTTGTTTGCTTCTGCAAAGGAAACAACTTAAGATATATCATATTTAGATGCTCCTGAACAACAAAGATCTTTCTGTACTAATAAATCCTAATTAGATCTTAGTCATCACAGACATCAAAATATAAAGACCATATTACTCTAGAGCTCAATGAACATACCTGAAAAATTTCTGGTAGCCAGCATAGTTGTCAAAATGGCCCCCTGTGTACACATACATTTTCTCAAATTAGCATCACACTTGTGTAAAATTCTGAATGTGAACATGACACAACAAAAAGGAAAACACACACGTAAATTACATCAATTACTAAATTAATCCTGAAAGAATGGATTGTCTGTGCATTACCTATCATGTGTGATGCCATGGGTGCATAAAATGCAATTTCATCTTAATTACACATCTATCATCAATCCTGATAATCTCAAATATTTACCAATTGTGAGTACATAATGTGCAAACCAGGCAGAGAAAATCTCAGCAAATACACAGCTGCATATGAAACAAACTTTCCTAATGTGCTTAGATTCTTCTTTAAGTAGGAAAAGGAATTTATTTGTAATGTGCTAATTACAAAAATTCACATCTGCGAAGTTATCCTGTCTGGTTAGGAGAAAAGATAATCTAAAAGAATAACCTTAAGGATTTTCCTTCAACAAAATATTTTTAATGTATATAAATGAAGATGATTGTTATTATTTTTAATCCAAGCAAACTATGTTGTGTTCTATTCACATTTGTGAAAAGATTAACATCCTCATGCTCAAAAGCTGATCATCTATCTAATACTTCATTTAAGCACAATATTGAAGAAAAAATTTGCTTAGGGATCATTTGTTTTACGCATGGGACACAAGCCAACATACTTTCATCTTTCCAAAATTAACTATTAAATCTTGCAGAAGTTTTGATTCTTACCTTTAATTTTCTCCTTGCATTGAATTTCTTCAAGCAATCTACAGTCTCTTGTCTGTGCATCATAGAGGCAACAGTAGAACGTTGCTAAGAGAAAAAGAAAAGAATAATTTTAACACACCCAGGCAGACATCTAGCATTTTATTTACTCTACAACATACATATTAAAACCCACATGATCCAAAACATAGGCCTTTAATTTCTACCCTGTCTGACTGTCCCTTTGGGCAGGTTTCTACATATCTGGGAAACTACCAAATCAACAAAACTAAGGTTGCATTTTACTCAGACTTTCTCATGTGCAAAGACCGCTTGAAAGAAACATACTAAGAAAAGCACAAAGTCTTAGAACTTGGGTCACGCAGTATAATAATCAAAGTAGTACACTGAATTATGATTTTAGAAAATACTTTTTAAAACAAGAAGGAAACTTTCCTTCACCATTAGAGATATCCGGTGAGGTACAGCAGCAGGAAATATTTCAGAGAAAATTCAGCAGTATCTGCATTTTCCCTGTAACTCAATTTGCATCACAATTTTAAAGGCAAGATAATGCAGCCTACTGGAGTGAATAAAGAGTTGGGAACCAGCTATATGTCTCCCTATTATTTTCCAAGTATCAGACCAGTCTACCTGCAAAGTCAAAGTGTAAAACGGACTGAGAACTGTAAAGTAGTTCTGGATCCAGTAAGAGAGAGGCAGCCTCTGCTACCTGAAAATTTGCCTTTAAAAGTCTCTTTATTTCCTGCCCTTATGCTTCATGCTTATCATAATGGCTAGAGGGAAATGAAGATGTAAAGCATTATCTAACTGAAAGTAACTCTCTTGTCCATTTTTTTTCTCTCATAATTTAAAGTACTGATCTAATTTTGGAACTTCTGCACCACAAAGTCAAGGCGAAGGAGTTCCTTTCTGCGAAAATCATATCCCAGCCTGAGACCTCAATATATCACACTCTTGACTACATCTCTACAATTACAATTTTATACTCCCCTGGTTACATAGCTGCATGAGTAAGGACAAAAATTATTCTCTGAACACCTTCACTAAGGTGAATTAAACCATAAGCTGATTTGTCTGCCAAATTATCCTGTTAAATCTGTGGAAATTACTTACACAGATCCATGGATGCTTTAGTGCTTCTGATGCTGTGATACGTTTTGCTGGGTTGATGGTAAGCATTTTATTGATGAGGTCTTTTGCTTCAGGAGTTACTGTATCCCATTCTGGTGAGGGAAACTTAAAGAAAAAAAAAAAACACATGTGTATATTATCTTGTGTGATCTTTACACAATTTTACGAAAGGATTTTTTTTTATACTATTTCTGCAATATTAATTGCTAGTGCAACTAAGCAGTTTTAAGGGGCAACATGAAGTTTGCCACAATTAGGAAAGTTTAAATTAGTCAGCTTTATAGGTCATGTTTTTCTCCTTTACTGTTTTGACCTTTTATTTATTTGGTTCAAATGCACAGCATTTCGATATTTACAATAACATGATGCCAATTGAAATTCATAGCACAAAATAACAATGGCAGACAGAATAACAAATTCCAGTTATCTGACAGGCGTATTGCCATACAGCACTTAATACAGTCCTAGTTTCTGTTTTAATAAAGACAAACATATTAAGCATTATTGCTCAAACTCCTTGCTTGCTTTCTTTCAATGTAAATCTTAATGCTAACTGTATAGTTATGGTATATAAATCCAACTAGTTATGAATTAACTGCCTGCTCAGTAAAGTATTTTTACATGCACTCAAAAGAATCTGCTTAAATGCAAATGGAATGAAAAAAAAATACTTGTCTTAAACTATGATTACTTGTTCACTAGGAAGATAACTTGACAGACCATAAGTTTATTTTCATGAAAAGGCCACAGCATAACAACTCCCTTTTCAGTCATCATCCTCCAGGACTGGATTAAAGCAAAGCTTAAAAATTAAAAGGTTCTGTTTTCTTCTGCATCATTCACAAATTACCTAAATCTGAGGACCAACAGCCTTCTGTCTGTTTAATATAATACGAATGGATGACATTACAAAATTCACAATGTCACAAAATCATCAGTTTCTTACTTGCCAATAGTTCTAATAAAAGTAGTTAATGAAACTATTCCTTTTGAACATCTCTATAGCTTTGGTTGGAATACGCATTCCTTTTTAAAAGCTGTATAGCAGCTTGTATTTCCCAACGTGGGCAATACAACAGCATCAAGGGGTGTATTTAGGAAGCTTCAGACTTCCTGAAAACAATTTAGAATAACTGATTGGTTGAAATGATAAACAAGAAGCAAAAACACAGGCCCTTGGGAGTTCACACAGGTCTGAACAGATTTGTCAGGCTAACATAAGCTTGCATGATTTATTCAAGGACCAGACAACGAAAGCTTGGAGCCATAGGGAAATTAGATTTCAATTAGCATAGGATGCTCCCATTCCAATAAGGCTGATGTTTCTAAAGCAATAATTATTATACTGAGTGGCTCATAAAGATAACCAATACAAAAAAAATAGGAAATAATTCTAATTTCACTTTTAACTCCAGAAAATTCCTAGAGGTACAATTACAAATAATTGAATATTCAGAGTATGGTACATACATCATAAGCACCAGCCTTGATCTGCTGGTAAAGCCTGTGCTGGTCTTCATCCCAGAATGGAGGATAGCCCACCAGAAGGATATACAGAATGACACCTGCAGAAAATTCACAGTAGCATTGAGTAATTTTAAGAAACAACCCTTAGAAATTAATTTTGTACCTGACAACCATGTAAAATAAATGGGTCACTAGTATTACTCCAGCAACTGAAAAACACTAACTATTCATGCTGGAGAAGATAGTAAATATAGGGTTCACATGATAACCTCCTATGCAGAGGGAGGCAATTCATTATTGTGGGCAATAATGAATATCTGACACAACATCAGATCAGGAATACTGAAAATGTCGAGCTAGCTAGAGAAATCATTTTAAATGATCATGGATGTTCTACGAAAATGCATTTTTTTTACCTCTGGTTTTATTGTGGCTTGGTGTCTGTGTATGTATTGATGTGTGTATTGGTGTCTGCAAAATTGTTTTTAACTCAATTCTCATCCAAAAAAAAATTTGGGCAACCCAATTTGTCTGTATAAATATATGGTCAAAAGGAAATTAAAAAGTCCATCTGTAGTCTTGAAGGGATGATTCACTATGACTAAAGAAAATTGCTTTCATAAATACAGCCAAATAAGCATGGGTAGAAGTAAAATAAGGAAACCACCAATTGTTCTCAGCTAGGTAGCTCCCACTTGCCAGTACCTTAAAATACACTGTTTCAAGAACTGGATGATAAAGTAATTGCTCTGTACTCCAGTTCACAAAACAGTTAGTTTCACAGTTTAAAACTGCAGTTCTAATATATTGGTCAGATCAGATTTCAGGCTGCCTGTGAACCAAAACTAAGCCCTAGGTCACAGTATGAATTCTTAGGCTTTTTGAAAGTGTGTTGTGTAGACATGGCTAAGAATAACGTAATAACACACCTTCACAAATAATAACAATAATAATAATAAAATGAAGCTGGTAGAATAACAAATGATCAGATGACTTTTTCTAAAAAATAATATTGAATTTTACCAATTATATATTATCTGATGCAGAATGTAATGTGTTCTGGATACCTGTTCTCTCCCTCAAAATACTTTACAGTGGATTGAACACTGTCTTTCAGAATAATTTCTTACCGCATGCCCACATATCCACAGGTTTTCCATAAGGATCTTTTCGTAACACCTCTGGAGAAAGGTATCCTGGAGTCCCAGCAAAGCCTGTTAAAAGGCGAGGCAACTGGTCTCAAAAGCTGTACACGCTCCACAAAAATCAAGTAACTCCCATCTGAGCCCACAAGACGTTATTTCCCAAGTCACTGACCACTAAATTGCTTCATGTTGAACTTTTTATGGTGAATCACCTAGAACTAACAATAATGGGAAAGCTTATGCAGACTTGGCACATCCCTTTTGTGCCACCACATCTGGAAGACTTGAGAGGACAGCACAAAGCTGCTGGTTACCCATCTACACCAGTGCTCCAGATTCACCAGTGGGGTCAAGGATCTGGTGATGGTGAAATAGGGGAAGGTTTCCAGAAAGACTGTAAGATACCTGTCGAAATTTCTTTCCTGAGTTCTGCATTACTGTAAGCTGTAGAGAAACAGCCAGTTGTGAGGGCAACTACATCTGGCTCAGAGTCAAGGTTAGAAAGGTTGGAAGAGTAGGGGGAGCATGAGAAACATTAATTGAGTGATCACGCTTGGAGATACTACTTGAAAGATAGAAAATGTACATGACGCGTGCCAAAGACTGTTACTGGAGCTTTTTTTTTTAATCATTAGCCTTATTTAGGCTATTTTAAAATAGCCCCACACTAAAAATGAAGACTGTAAACGTGACTTGCATGGGATTTCTAGGAGTCCATCAGCTGTCAGCTGCGAGGACAGTTACCACACACAGAGTACTTCCACTCACACTTAACAAAACAGAGGGGCAGTTAACCTACAGTATCCTAAGGAGCATTTAAGGACCCTTATTCAGTCTTACAGGAGGGTAGATGTCTGAGTGAACAATGTGTAGGGCTAGATTTAAGAAAAGTTTATGTATGGGGAGATTACTCAGAAGAAAAAAAAAGTAAAAACACTGTTCAAATTTCTTCACACAGAAGAGGAAATTCAACTCAGCCAATGCCAGGTGATGGCAAAGTAAGCATTCAGGGATGTTCAGGATTAGCTCTCAAAAGAGCACGACTGGCTCTTCTTAGTAGGAAGACCACCAGCTTAGGGCTCAGACTTTGCTGTTCGTATTTTGCACAATCATTCCACTGCAAAACTCATTTCCATGAAGTCATTCCATATCTGGAAACCTCCTTTCAAAAAGCATCTCTGAAGTAACTTAGCCTTTAAAATTTATATGTTCTTCATTCTTTATTCATTACCAGAAGTGCTGCTTTCTCTTAGGAGAAATGTAAAATGTAGGTATAAATGTAGACTTTTCTTAGGACACTGTAAATGATAAAAACTTAATGACCAATAAGATTCTGTACCATTTCAATTAGTACGGCTGTTCTTTCAAGCATCTTTGCCTAAAATACATGCTTGGGAATTCTCGAAAGGTGAGAATTTGGTGGCTTTCAGGAAGGACCACATGTAATTTTTCTGAAATACCACACTGGATTCCACAGAACTCATGAGAAACGGTGATAATGTATAAAGCATACAGATACAGAAAAAGGAAGCTTTTGCCCTGCAGCTGGCAATCATTTTAGGGTGGGAAGAGGAAATGAAGGAACACATTCTGTATATTCTACTGAGAATATAGCTAAAATATTTTCATGAAAAATAAGCTTGTTTTTTGCAGTCTCCTGATATGAGAGCTATAAATTGTTAAGAAGTATTATCATACAGGAAACACATCTTAAGCTTCTTTGAGAAGCTGAAAAAATATATTTCTAAGTAGCTGTAAATAGAGTGATGTTTCATATCTCTTCTTGGCTGTAGTGCTCTGTATTAATATTTTTATTCATTTTAAAGGGAAAGTAAAGTTGTCTCAACTTTCAAACTTACTATAGCTCCACAAACATTACTATGAATCACTTGAAAATGAACTTTGAAGCAAAAGTAAGTATAGTACTTAGCTAACTTTCTCCCTTGATGAAGATACAGAATGTGTCTAAACAGAAATATTTGGTATGGTTTTAGTACATATTCTGAAGTTGTTTAAAGCAGCAAACACGGAAGAGTACACAGTCATGATTTCAGCGAAAAAGAGAAAAATGTACTGAAATAGTTAACTGTTATCTATCAGGTAATTCTCTAATCAGATGGAGGGATCCCAATGTGAGCCTGTACTTTTCAGAAAACTATTGCTAACAGGAGTAAGTACTTTAGCTAAAACAGCTCACAAAGCTGGAAACTGTTTGTGACTGTGCAGTGTCTAGAAAGGACTGCATCACCTTGTACTCCCATCATCATATGATGTAAATAAGTATTTAGGGGCCCAAGACAAATGCTTAACTTTGAACTCTGTTGAGTTCAGTGGTGCCTGGGAGCAGGAGATGGCCTGTTACTCAGCCTAAATAGCCTACAGACTCAAAACCCTCTTATGCAAAGGTTACATACATACTTAACTTCATAACTGGTGAGTGCGTTTTTTGAGTCAAACCTGGACTGAAAGTTAAGACACAAATTAACAGAGAGAGATGCATCTTAAACACACAGCGGAAAAGATTACTGCTCTAAGATCTGCCCTGTGCTTTCACCACCTCCCTGCTGGACTTATGGCCTCTCAGCACCACTCATGCAAGTATTCAAAAATAAAATGACAGAATAAACTGTGTTAAGAAGTGTAAATTGTGTTTTTGCTAACACACCTCCCTTCAACTCAAGAATGAAAATTCAAAGGAACAGTTTGGTGAGAAGACAGGGAGAAGGTGGCAGCAAGGGGCACCTGCAAGCACCTGAGATTAAGGGCAGGGCGGCCTTCTCTTCCTGTGTGGCTGGATCCAAAAGACTACCCGTACATTTACAATGTAATGCAATGAGCAAACTAATTCAGTGAAGCTACCCAAATGACTTCAGAGGTGTGTATTTTAGTCCAAGTTGCAGGGCTGGACTTAAGGTGAGGTGCAACTAGGGCTAAATCTAGCTACCAGCGAGTTAACCGCTGTCCTTCCACTGACTTCAACCAGGGGCAATGACTCACCTGCCACTTTCCCAGTACATTAAACACCTGCCAGCAGGGTGGGGTGCTTCAACTCAACCCTCCAACGCTTTCTACAAACAGGCAAGGAACAGGTTTGTTTTACAAACCCACAAACCAGGAAAGTATTGCGCTGCATCCCGCCACACAGAGCTCTAGCCAGTTCCCCTGCTGAGGCGTAGTCATGGGTTTAAGCAGAAAAGCCACCATCACACCAGAGGACTACACCCAAAAAAGAAGAAAAAAAGAAAAGAAAAACATACTGATGGAGAGCTATAATTAGAATCAGAGCACACCATGAGTCACTAAGTGCTGCAGAATCCAGTGAAAAGCAGAAAAATCATCTGGAATGAAGCAAGAAAAAGTTCAAAATGTTGAGCAGATGAGTTGATGTTTTGCCTTGTTAAAGCAGCTGTAAGAAGATGAATGCAGGCACTCAGATCATTATGGAAAGGTTTTGCAGAGGAAGTTCCAGAAAAGGTACAGAACCCACTGGTCTTATTGAATACCACATATTTAAAAAAGAGAGCCACATTAGACTATTTTCTTTCTGTTACCTTGCTGTCAGCTTGCCTCTTCCTTACATATATATTTTGAAGATGTTCTGCTCAATTTCCTTTCTACCAAGTTCAGCATGGCAGTCCTCATGATGCCACAAGTCTAAACCAAGCATTTCACACAAAAAATAAAGCTCAAGACTTTACAGGGACCTGCAGCCTCCTGTGCATCCACACAGGTGTATTATCTAGAAAAAATATCCCTGAAGTCAAGTTCATTCTGCTAATTTTTTTTCTTGAGATGCTTCCTGTTTACCAGATGTTGTTGTCATCATAACATATCACTTGTGTTTTGTCTTACGCCCATTCCACTCCTTTTGTACTGGTCTACTTGCTAATGTGCAAGAGCAATCTCCTCTGTCTTTTGTGGATTACTGAAATCCATTTATATAAAGGCTGGGATTTAAAACAACAGGCTAGCTTATAAAGCTACCAACATATGTCCAATGGCACTGCCTGTGTATCCACACGTAGTTATATCCTAGATTTCAAACACTCAAATCTCTCAACCCACTGCCTGCACAAAATCCTTTGTACTTTTATCCTAAGCTTTGACAGCAAGCTCACAATCACTTTGTTCAATTTTAAACTGCACTTTGTAGCTGTTGTAAGTGAGAATAGGTAGCTGCTATAAATATTTTATTCTGTATTTTTTCCTCCTGGCATTTACAGTAAATTTTGTCCTGCATGTCACATCTGTTCCAAGAGGGGGGTATGCAAGATAGATGCATCACAGTTGTACATGTCCTATTATTTAAAATGACCAATATTAAATATTTTTCACGATTTTTCCTTGGGCATCTGTTAACTGTAACAAACAATCTACAATTAGAATTTTTTTTTTTAAATTAAGGAAAAAAAGGAATACTTCAGTGGAACTGGAGAGAAGTGCACAATATTTAACTCACTACCCCCCAATTCTCTTCTCATAACCTTCAGTGAAGCATCGTACAGGATGCTAAGACACATTCCAGGTATCAATCCTGGTTTGCACCATCAAATGCCACCACCAAGAGGTCGCTTTCCAACATTTCATGAGATCTGAAGCAAAGAATGTGCTTTCTTCTTGTGGTCACATCCACGCACAGACTTTGCTTCCACACTCCCATACATCTTTGTCACCTTCACCATAAATCAAGCATAGTATTGATCCCTTCCAGATGAATATAGTGTTTTCAAAATCACTAAAGTTGCTGAGAAACTCCAGTCCCACCTTCAGAAGATGTTTGTAAGCTGTGGATAGACAACCCTTTCACACTATTGTGCAAGGTTCCAGATGCTTTTAACCACCCTTTACTTTCCTGGGTTTATGCTTTCCAGGATCGACTATGTCAGCTGCTTATTATATTAATAGTTGTACATTTTTAATAACCCAGCTAATTTTGACCCCACTGGGACAAAGAAGTGTTTTATGAGCAGTTTTACTTGCAGGTTGAAGGAGCAGTCAGCCCTAGGACAGCAATATAAAGAGCTGGGATAGATAACTTGTACTGTCACAAGAAGATCTGGATGTGGATGACTGTCTATAGCCTCAGGCACTCAAACCCCATTTTTTTTCTTTCAAGTCACACTCCAAAGTGCTTTATAATTAAATTTTCAGGTATTTCCAGCTGACAGACAACTATTCAGATAAAAGGTTTTGATGACTGGACAGACAGACTCAGCAGTATTATCCTATAGTCTTTCTCCTCAGTCACATGAGCACCTGACTAGAAACCACTCGTCTCCCTCCCAGGCTCTACACCTGTATTTCCTTCTGCTAGATACACAGGGGACAGTGGGAAAGACGGGGCTTGCGTGTACCCACGTCAGACTTACAGGCTGAGAAAGCTAGGGGAAGCCAGGAATCAGGAAACTGAAGTTTCAAGGTCAAGAAATGTCAACGGCACTGCAAAAGGGACATTTGTAAAGCTACATTTACTAGAAGCATGAATTTAAATATCCTCTCCCTCCATCACACCCTGTACCAGTGCTGCTGTGCTGGCAAAATCCCCAGTATGAGCACAGCTGTGCCAATAGGAGACACTTTTGCCAATTTATTTTATGTCATTTGGTAAAGTGATTTACCTTCACAAGTGAAGAGGCGGCTATGAGGCAGAGCCACTTCTTCTTTAAGGGAGCTCTGAGATTTGGAAGTGTAGCCACAGGTCACTTTTGAAGTCTTGGGGGATTTTTTTTTTTTTTTTTTTTTTTTGGTTTAAACAAACAAGGTCTGCTGGCAAGCTCTGTTTAATTTGGTGAGAATTACAGATAACATTCTTCCTGGAGAAAAAGGTCTAAAGTGTAGTCAGCTGTGGAGACTGAACTATGAACAAAATACCCCTTAAAGCTACATATCCAATAGTCACACAGCTGCATGTTTTACCCTAGGGTGAGAGCTGGGCGGTTTGGGAGGCTTAACGGCTATGCTGAATAAATGGTGAGAAAAAACCCCAAATATTTACTTACCAAACCAAGCCTGTTGTTCTCCTTGGACTTCTATAGCCAATCCAAAGTCTGCCAGTTTTACTGCTGCTCCCTTGGATTTGCTAGCTAAAAGTAAGTTCTCAGGCTTTATTCAGAGAGAGAAAAAAATTGAGATGAAAAGATAAGTAAATATATTTTAGACAGGTTTTCACTTTTTTTAGTTATGGTAGTCTGGAAAAGAACAAATACTTTGAGGAGTGAAAAAGAGAAAAAATCCCATGCGTTTTCTCCATGAAATTGCAAAAAATGCATTTTTCATTCCTACTTGGAAAGAAGGACCAGGCCTGTAAACAGCCTTCATGATCTCCTGACAGCAAGACTAAGGACAGTGTGCAGATCTACTCAACCATATGGAACTGTGACAGCTCTTTGTGTGATAGGACAATTCAGAGACTCCTAAGAGCACACTATCGGAAAAATGCTACAGAAAAACCCCCAAAGACACATATTCTTTGATTTCTAGTCTAACCTATGCAGTTTGCAGGATTAGGCAGCTGTAACTGTCAAACATAAATATGTTTTGCATGACAGCTTAACAATAACAGACATATTATTATATTTGTATTTAGAGAGCAGGTGTATTTACATTGCAAATCTTTCAGCATGCCCACGTTTGTGCCTGCAGAGAAGCTATTACAAATAACAATGTAAGTTTGCAAAAGTTCCCACTTTGCTTTTTTTTTTTTAGGGTATATTGGTCACATCTGAAATCAAATGCTACAGTACACTTACACAATTGAAAGTAGAGGATTTGAACTAATAATTGAATTCATTCCACTGCTCATAAAGTATCCTCTTAATTTAGCAAATACATCGAATGCAAATTGTCCACTGGTTAACTTTATTCTATGAACCTTGTTTTTTAAATACAACTTACAAAATACTTTAGAATTCAACAGATTATTTCAGAGCACAGTGGCCTCTATAGTATTTTCTTGCCATTTCTTTCTTTTCTACCTCCATTGTTTTCAAAGAAGGTTTTGTTCTTCATTTACATAATAACAAAACCTCACTTCCGAGGGTATTGCTGTGACTCTTCCAGAAGCAATTTTTGGAGTGATCTATGCCAAGGGAATTTGCTATTTCCAGTCTGGCATTGTGGACCCAACCCTGCAAACTCTTAAATGCGTAACCTCCTTTTAAACCCAGCAGCAATCATATAGGTTTCCAAGGGACTATTTATGTGATTACAGTTAATCCCATGCAGGTATTGAGCTTGGAAACAATTAAGATTGTAAGCTTCTTTCAGCAAAGCTATCTTTAATACATCTGTCAAGTATCCAGCAAAATATGCTTGAGCCTAATTAAGACCTCAACCACTCTGATATTTCTATTAATTAACAACACAACTGGCCCTGACAAACTCTTTAGTCTAACGGTGTTTTTTCTCCCCTCTCACCAAACTGTAAAGGAACATTTTTTCAGGAGTTTACAAACCCCATTCTCTCACTCACCCCTTTGTTGCTATATCTTAGAAAAGACAGTATTAACCTTTAATCAGTAGTTACTTAATGAATTTTCTATTTCCACATTTTTAAAAACTGGTATTGTAGAAGAAAACATAATCTTTATACTACCTTAAAGTATCAGTAACTACTTCGTATCTAACTGAACAACTGAAGACTCTTCTCCAGGTTCACCAACACTGATTTAATCAATGCCACAATGCTTGTCATTTAACTACACTAATTTCAACATACAGTCACATAGTTCTTGAAGGTTTCTTATCAGAGTGAGAGAAATTTACAGTAATTACTTCCTGGAATACAGTTCTTATATAAACCTCTTAAAGCAATGGATGATCCCATTTGCTTGTGACCTTCAACAAGCCAGAAGCAGTGAAATGCCTCACCCTCTGAGTGAAAACACAAGCTCTAACCTACCAAGTGCATACCATTTTGCAACACATGATGCCATTCAAAACAGTAGGTTTGTGGTTTCTGCTGCTGGGTTTTTGGCTGTTTTTTTCCCCCTTTGGGTTTTGGTTTTCTTTTTTTCTTTTTCTTTTTTTTTTTTTTTTAAATTCCATTACTCGTCTCTACTCTGCCAATCAAAGTGCTCTGCAGAAATATCGTTGTATAGGGGAATATGTTTCAACAGAAGCTGAAGTAGATTTCCTGATTTACTTCTACTCTAAAGACACCACCAGCCTTTTGGGCAATGCTGCATGGGACTATGTGCTTAAACAACATACAGCTGTCACTTCAGGCTGATGAGATGCATACTAGATAATTACCATGCATTAACTTAGAATAACTGCAATTACTTGGAAAACATTAACTGCCCAGTGTGGGCCACTCAGGACTCATACTTTGGATTCAGTAGTGTCACCCTGTGTCACCAGTAGCCTGGCTGCAGTCAAGCATGTAGAATGGCAGTGTTAACTACTAAAATTACTTACAAATAAATTAACATGATTTATGCCTTATTTTTCCAAAGGTCTTGAATTCTTAGAGCTCAAGTATTTATGCCTCTGTGCATTTTTCCTTAAATATAACTAGAGCATCTGCTTTTTGGGGGGAATGAAAGAGGATCATATTCATAGAGTTTCACAAAGCTAGCAATGCTGCTGACTGCCAAGAACTGGAATTCCTACAGGGAAGTGCACTTTTACCATCTGTTAAAGCCACACTGCCACTAACAGGTTAATTTTTTCTGGATGTAGGACCTGCCACCACTCTGACTTACACCAAGGATTACAGAGCAGCAACAAGCACTTCTGCAGGTCAAAAGAGGCTGCAAAAGCTCTTCTCTGCTTGCTACTAAATTATGCCAAAAGGCAAGTTAAATGAAATGAGATTGTCCAAAATCTCCCACCCCCAAACATGCCATCAAATTATGGTCTGAATTATTGGAAAGAAAAATCCATCAGCTTTTGCAGTTGATGGATCCATGCCAGGCCACAACCATCTTCTATGTAGTAGTTCTGTAGTTCTCATCTTGGGCATTGGCAGCTTCTTTTTGGTTCTGAAAGTTCTGATGGGATTTCACCACAGTCTTTCATTTCACTCTTGGTTTTTTACTACTTTTTTACTACTTGCCACAAAGTAGTAGCTGAAGAAGGACGATTTTCTGCTCCCTGAAGTTTTCACTTTCAGAAATGAAGCTGGGTACTACAGCTTGGCAGTCACGTTTTTTTCTCACACTGTTTTTTCAATTCATCCTGGATTTGCCAGGGTAAGAAATCCACACATGGTTTGGAGCAGTGGACAGCTGGATTGAATGCACTTCCAAAGAAAAAGTTATTTTGCATGAATGTATGGAAAGTCCTAGAAAGCATTCCTTATTCTACCAGCTTGCATGGCTACAATCCTTCTTTTCAATTCCTTTTCATGCTAGAAGCACAGAATGGCATGTACAGTGAGGACAGGAATCGCTGGAGCAGCTGGACAAATCTGACATCGTTTCATTTAAACTTGTTCCATGTCATCCGGCTGCCACACAAGATTTATGGGTTCGATAGAGACTTGTCAGTCTCCTGTTGTGCAACCGTGACATGGGAAAATCCAGAAGTGCAAAATGGGTACAGAATTTTGGGTATGTGTCTTTGAAATCCATCATGCTCTCTGAGCTTGCAGATCGTAACCCTTTATGTTCCCTATAGGTCAATAACAGAGACTTTATAAATTCAGACAATAACACTTGTTTGTTTCAGAGTGAAGGACAGCAAGAAAGATGACGGCATTCTGATTCCAACGTTATTACTAATGATAACCACAAGAGAACTCCTGTCCTGGGAGGAAATTCCCACTCCCCGTAACTCATGCAGAAAGGCAAATAAGAGACAAAGAAGCTGTGCCAGAAGGAATTAGATTGTCTCACTGCCTTAGCCCACAAGCCATTTTTTTCTCTGCCTTTGTAAAGGACCTGGCATTTCAGACAGTACACTTTCATTTCTAAACAAACAATTGTCTTTTACATGAGGATCTTGAAGCCCAAGTGCCCAGAATAAGTCCTCTCACTTATTCACAAGGTTAGTTTACTACTAGCTTTGAGACAGAGATCTCTCTGACCTTTCTAGTAAAAGAAAATGATCTTTCCTTGTTTCTTTCCATGACAAGATGCTTTCAATGCTGCTTTCTGCAGCAGACATCCCTAGGCATTTGGATATATGGATATGGTTAAGAAAGAGGGAACACTCTTCTCAAGACAAGAGTTTGCTTTCTGAAGTGTCTATCCCAATGCTACTATTTGTCCAGAAGAAAGTTAACTCCTCAGGTGATCACGGTGAGAACACTGTAGAAATTCCACCTTTCTAAAGATGCCCAGCCATCATCTGGAGAAGAGAGAGGCCTTAACTCACAGCAGCTGGCCTTCTGTCACTTAAATGTGTGGCACAAACACTAGTGTGCTTCCCAGAAGCACTCCGCATTATGCTGGTGAGAGATGGACAGTTCCCCCCACACCCTGCCCCCAAAGCTCTGGATGACAGAGAGGAAGAGCGTGTATCCAATGCACAGACCGAATGCTTGAAAAGCAACTCCTGTTCCCCCTGGAGCTGACAAGGCTTGGGCTTGATGATCTTAAAGGTCTCTTCCAATCGGAACGATTCTATGAACTCTATGATCTCAAAAGTCCCTTCCAATCTAGATGATTCTATGATTCTATGACAAGAGGTGCCAGCAGTCTCTGGTGGCTGGACAACAAGGTATTGGCAAGCCTGTAGCAGCTTTTCTCCAGTGAATGCTAGCGGTTTGTTCTTGTGCATAGGTAAAACAAAGTTTAAAAAAAAATATACAAAAGGGAAAAAAAAAAGGGTAGAAAAAAGAAAAAAAGGGGGAAAAAAAAGGAAAAAGTGGGGACCAAAAAAAAAGGGAAAAAGCAAAAGCATTTCCATTGCCACTGGTGAAGGCTCTGTTTGGCTAGGGTTTGCTGCTCTCCGCTGTGGCTGGGGAGGGCTCGGCGGGGCAGCAGCACACTCACCTTGAGGTCGCGATGGACTACGCCCATCTGATGGCAGTGGAGCACAGCCTCCAGGATCTGCTGAATGCAATGACTGCATGCAAAGACCAGGGGCGCGGGTTAGTGCCCAGCGTGCGCTGCCCGCCCGCACGCCCGCAGCCCGGCGCGGGGCCGGTGGTGGGGACGGGGGCGGTGGCGGGGACCGGGGCCGGGTGGGCACTGCGCATCCCGCACCACGCTCCCGCCCTGCGCCACTCAGAGCACGACGGCCTCAGGCTGGGGGACCCCGCCTCGGAGACCTGCTTTTTTGGGGGGGTTTAATTTGTGTTTTTTTTTTTTTTTTTAAATTTATTTTTTATTTGGAAAACCATACGAATTTTGCCAATAATTCATCAGCGGGGTCGTATTAAACATTTGGCGTCCTCTGTACTTTTTCCTCCTTTACACAGAGGCGCCAGAAATCGTAGCGTCCACTGAGGGAGCAAAGAAAACCACCCCATGCCAAGTGAGGTGCTTTAGGTAAACGATTAACTTCTCGCCGTCCAATTTAGCCGGCAATTAGCATCACTTGCCTGAGGGTTCGTCATACTCTTAACGCAGCAGCGTGCGACCGGTTTGTTCTGCGACTGCAGCCCAGGGTCTCAGAACAGAAGTGGCATTTAAATCTGCAAGCTGACATACATCACAGCCAAAGTCCACCTCCATGTGCGTACACAGCGATACATGGACAGCCGTTAAGAGAACACCAGACACGTTCGACAGCATGGGATAAATCCAGCGCCTTGGAAGGAGACAGCTTTTTTGGCAACCATTCCCCCTTTTGCCATGATGTATATTAGGCCTGTAGACTTGCAAACTGGAAAGAGGCGTCATGCATTATTTTGTTCGTCTCAGAAGTTGTTTTTGAGGGCGAGTGGGATAAGGCAAGGGAACAGCGCAGACAACCCACCCTCTGCCCCTACCCAGCAGAAAAAAAAAATAATCCCCAAAACTCTTATATCCAATTGATGGGCACCAGATACTGACCTTCAGGTCTCTGTGAACTATGCCATTTAGATGACAATGATTAACACTTTCTAGAATCTGCTGTATACAATGACTGCAAAGATACAAGGGCAGAATGGAAGGGAGAACATTTTAAAGGTACATAATCACATTGAATACAAAATAAAATAAAACTTAAAAAAATAATACAAAGAACAAAAACAATCTTACACCTCCTGACAAGTCTTGATTGCACATTGAACTGGAACAAAACAATGCTGAATACAGAGGTATTTCCAGCTCTAACACATCCAAAAACCAAAACAAAACAATAAACCAAACCCAAACCAAACCAAAAAAGACATTTAACGTGGAACATGTGACACCTGTGAGACAGAATCATTAGATTGCATTTTCATTCAGCAGTATGGAAGCTTCTTCCAGTTTCCAAAAACTGCTATAGGAAAAGTGGAGGCAATAATACAATTAGTGATAT
The DNA here is from genome assembly GCA_026546715.1 of Gallinago undulata. Taxonomy (NCBI): domain Eukaryota; kingdom Metazoa; phylum Chordata; class Aves; order Charadriiformes; family Scolopacidae; genus Gallinago; species Gallinago undulata. The sequence goes on from JAOTQQ010000032.1 coordinate 3,542,066, forward strand.
GGGGGTTTTTGTTGGTTTTTTTTTTTTAATTTTTACAGTGAAGCTAACATTATAACAAGTGCTGAAACAAGAAAATGCTCCGAAACGAAATGATATACAGAGAACAAATGAAACAAAAAAAGTCAAAAGCTAAGGAAAAGCAAAACATTTCTCATTTTGAATCTAATAGTTTCTTAAAAACTATTAACAGAATAAAGCCAACTCATTCAAAAAGGCGGCATGCGTTTTCATTTAAAATACTGTTACAGGACTAGTTTAATTTGCAGTAACTCATGAAATGAAAATCCACATTAAAAATGTAGAAAATGTGTTATTTCGGTGCTTTAAATAATTCAGTTAGCACCTATTTTTCCTTGTCCGGGTTTGCAAGTTTTGGCCAGCCTACAATGCCAAAAAGCACAACTAAAATATTCATCTTTTAGAGCACTGGAACTTTTTTACATGTTTTTGAGCACCACAAGAGCTTGTAACCTGTTTTTATAAAAAAATATCCTTGTGGCCCAAGTCAGTGACTGTCAAGGGCCAAGGATTTGGTACTGCCCATCCAGAACGTTTTGACCATGGAATTCAGAAGGAATGGTCATAAATCAGTAACTGGAGCCCAAGCCTGAAAACCCTTTCTTATGCGAGTAGTTCACAACTCACGGAACCGGACTGCTTGTACGAGTAACGACTACTTGCGTCAGGAAGGGCTTGCAGGAGCAGACCAGCATTACAGTCCCAGGATATGCAGCTATAAAGACTGTTAACTATTTCTATAGGGATACACACACACAGGCACTATATATATAGAGATATATATATATACACACGCACATGAATATATATATATAAAAATATATAAAAATACAGAGATGCATGATAACTAGATATTTCACTTATTTGGTCAAGTTTTTACTGAACATATAAAATGCATATATATAAATCCTCTCTCTATATATATGCATAGTCCCTTCCAATATGTCATAATTCTAGAAAAGAAAAAAATCATTGCAATTTTTCCTTTTAAATCACAAGTATCTTAAAAACACACAATGACACCATATGCTGGTCTTTGGCATCAACAGTAGAAATTCTGCTTAAATCAAAGCAGGCAGAAAATCATTAAGAATGTTTTAAACACAGCTTCTCTCCTTCCACCTCACCTAAATTACTAATTTTGTTTTCTTTTCTACAGTGTGTTTTGGTATGTGTTTTTCCTCATTGAAATGCTTAAAGTAATGATGTTTCTACCATCCTACAGAAATTAGTAAGAGCAATAAATAGCGGAAGCTTCCTGATATTCAGAGTAACTTCTTGTTTGTTCTTTATTACTGTACCACTGTTGTTAGGGACACTTAATGTTTCCAGTCATCTGTCCATTAATTCCAAATGTAAAGGAGTAAGTGAAAATTACATGTACCAAATACGTATATCAATGGTGGTGTGTGCTTATGAACATAAAAAATATGAGGCTTCTTTAAATTTACTGTGAAGAGTGCAGTGGTAAAACATATTTTCTTTAAAATAATTGACCACAATGTTTAAGATTCGTAATTATATTAAAATATTTAAGATTTATTATTACATGAGGGCAAACAGATTCTGAGATGGAAAAATGGTCCTGATACTTTATGTCAGCATGCAAATTATGATAATTGTCAACTTATTCTTCAAGTTTTTCAACAAGCACTTGCAGAAAATTGCTAGAGATTTTAAATTTGAGCTCAGACTATGAGATGCACAGTATAATTGCTTATTGATGAAACACAACAAAAATGTTTAAATATGAAAAGGAAATTAGTACTTCTTGACCAAGAACAAAAATGGCATTTCATATAAAGCTCTTTCAGGACCAACATGTATTTCAAACTTTGATCAGCAAATGTAAGAAACCATAAATGAGACAGCTGAAATGTTATGTCCAGTTTGCAGAGGAGAAAAATGGGTAAGTTTTTAATATACTGAGATCCAGCTGCAGCTTTTTTAGAGCAGCAGACACCAAGACTTTATACACGTTCTCCACCACACAGTCGTGAGCTCAAAACACCAAACTGTGCCCTTCCAAGTCTGGGAGAACTCTAGCAGAAATCCTAGAGTCTCCCAGGCTGGACTACTGAAACTGATGCCAAACACCGTGAGATATTTAAGTAACTACGCTACAATTATTAAAGGCAACATTAGAAAAACAAATTACTTACCTGGCATCTGCTTCACTATAATATTCTCTTGCAACTATATCTTCAAACAATTCACCCCCAGTGACTCTGTCAGAAAAAGAAAGATGGGAAATGAGATTTCAGAAGTGAAAATGTACACCTTAAATTAACGTGACATGGAGAGGTCAGAGAGGAATAACTGAAATATTTGTACAAAAATGCAAGAGGTCTTGACCAGCAAGGTGAAGGAACTGAAATGGAAGGCTTGTCCAGTCAAATCATTATATGAATAAAAAGGATGTGATGGAAGAGTAATCATAACTAGAAAATAAAAGCAAAGAGCAGCAGCTTATTGGGCAAGATGCCATACATCAGTTAAGGATGTCATGAGTACGCAGTAAAACTACCAGAACAAAGGGAACTGACCAGCATGGAAAATTGTGGCTGAAGAATAAATTGAGAACTGCAACGTAAGACAGAAGTAAGCAAGGAGAATGCAATAATGCTGAAGAGAGAAAAAGGTCCTTACGTATAGGTCAAAACACAACAGAGGTGTACCCATGGGCCAGAGTGGCTTGCTTTTTGCACTTTTGCTAGAAAGAGCATTACTGAATTGGAAGGAGAGTATCAGCAGAAGCACAGTACTGTAATCAGTTCAATGGCAGATTTTTGTCACAAAAAGCTTCAGTTATCTTTGTCAAGGAAGTAGGAATAGTTTACTGAAAGTGCTGCTTAACATAATTTAAGAGGTATTAATAGAACAAGGAAAGATCTGTGTCATCCATGGGACCAGTAACAGAAGCAACTGTGCATGGTTGCATACTTAGGATTTCACTGTACAACCAGTGGTTTAATAGTAGGAAGTGGTTAAAAAGAAATAAAACTGTGTTGTTATAACCCAAAGCTAACAGTCCACAATGAGTCACCAGCAGGACACTGCCACAACTTTGGGATGCATTTGAAATAGGGTGTCAGCAATGTCCTTACATACAGCAGTAAAATCCCTCCTCGTATCACACACAGTTCTGGTCACTCATGTTCAGAAAAGAGACTTGAAACAGCAATATGAGCAGAAAATTGCCACTATGCTATCCATTCACTTACTCATCATATCTTCTCAGAGATGCAAAGTTACTCTAGCTTGGCAAAACAAAGTTTAAGAGGGATGAAAATAATTCCTGAAGACAAAGAGCATAAACTGTGCTCTCCATAGAGGAGAGTTGAAAGGGACAATATTGGTACAATAATAAATAAACATACAATACCTGTGATTAAATATAAAGTTAAAATCAGGAGAAGTTTTCTAACAATCAGAAAACTGGTGTAATTAAGCAGTTTTGTTTAAGTAACCGAGATAGGTGCTCTATTTTTAAGATGAAGACTGATGAGCTTTTAAATAAAGTCGCAAAACTTGGCTGCCTGTATCAACAAGACAGTGGACTCAAGGAAGCAGGAGGGCCTTCCTGTACTGTACTCTTAACATTTCTCTTTTATGGAATATGCTGACATACTTTCACAGCTACATGCAAATTTCATATATTCAGGTGCTGTATTGAACAGCTGAAAACAGATGCAAGCCTTGAAAATGCACACACTGTGGAGTACCCAAGTGGGCAGCCTGACCAGAGCACCTGAACACAGCCTCAACAGATAGGATGCATGAGCTAGTCTGATTCCTGCTTTCCCAAACCTTGATCCTACTGATACGCCAACAGAAATAATTTCTAGATGGGAGACTGATGTTCGTATATTGTTACAGTTCATGAATGTAGTGAATTTTCATATAGCACGTTATATTCCCAATAAATAGCCAAACATAAAAGGTAGAGTGGGCTACAAGATGCTTAAAAATCTATACTACAATGAATACAATTATTATTGAATACAATTAAGTTTAATAGGATTAAACAATTAAAAGTGAGGATACTTGGAATCTCCAATACCATAACATTCATTTGTGAATTGCTGTACTAACATACAATGTAGATCCCAGTTATTCAGCCACATTAGATGATGACAGAAATTAGTTGCTCAACCATCAGCATAGCTCTTTTCTTCAAGAACGCCAGTTAAAGAACTTTATTTTCATGTTTCCATTTATATTTGGGCTACACCATCCTTTTTTCTGAGTTTACACCTTACTGACTTTGAAAGTAATCGCTTTCGGGTAATGGAATCCTTTTTTGTACAGAAGTCTGCAATAAAATCTGGAGGAGGTAAAATAGTTGGCTGTCTAATTTGTATTCTCTTTCTTTTTGTCTTCTACCTTCAAGAAACTGGATCTGGTTGCTGTAACACAAAATGTTTGATTGATGCATATTTTGACAGTCTTTGATACCTCCTTTTTGCATATATATTTATCTACTGCGGCTCTGGTAAAGAGGAATAATTCTCATTTTGTGATGAATGAAAAAACAAAGCATTCTTTGATCTTATTCTTCCCTAAAACACTCATTTTTGATCTAAGCCAAACTGAAAAGAAAAAGCTTTTGTCATCAAAATGTGTTTCAGTGGGAGAGAACACCAAGCTGATGTTTGTTCTTCTCAAGCACGGATAAAAGAAGGGGATATCATTCTTATTTGCTGACACTAAACATTTGCTTGGCATTCATAACCATTGTTAAATGATGAAAAAATAAAAGCAAGAACAGAGAAGGTGAATTTCACTGACAACCAAACAAGCAGCCAACAATTCCCATGCTCTGTCACTCCAAAGGATGCATCAGGAGTAATTCTCAGAAGGTGGGTAAATGGCCATAATGAAGGAAGGTAACGCAGGGACTGAGAGAGGCCAAAAGTCACCTGCATCTTCTGAGCCTTTGAAATGACCATTATAGCTGTATTAGCGGCCTTTGCTCACTGAGCATGCATGAGCAATCTGCCCTTCCAGAAAAAAAGGTCAACTGCATGGCAATACAGGACAGCCAGCTGGTCGATGGAAGCAATTCTTTCCTTGCATTTGGCACTTGTGAGATCACACTTGACCTACTGTCCCTTTTTGGGCTTCCTGGTACAGGATCGACACTGCCATAATAAATCTTGTCTAACACAGGGCCACCAAGATGTTTAGAGTTGGAGGCACATGGAGAGGCTGAGTTAGTTGGGTTTAACAGACGGGAAAGCTCATCTATTAGAAGAGAGATCTCATGGCTGTCTACAACTCTCTAATGGGTGGGTATGCAGAGACAGTACAAAAGGCAAAAGACAAGCTGAAACACCAGAAATACTAAATCGATATAAAGATTTTTCTTCCTGTATGGATATTATAATGTACTATGCACTTGTTGCTCTAAGAGGTTGTGGAATTTCCATTCTTAAAGATGTTTCAACCTTGACAAATCCATGAGAAAGATGATTCAACTGGCCCTTGTTCGAGAAGGGGGTTACACTAGATAACCTCGAGTGATCTTTACCTGATCATTATTCACTGATTTTATAAATAAAGAACAGAGCAGATACCTATAAACTTCTTTATACTCCATGCAGTTTGATACCAAAGGGGCTACAAAGCATTCTACTCCGAGTTAGATGTCATTTTGTTAGGTAGAGTTTTTCCCCCTGTACCTTCAGTTATGAAACACAATGGGCTAGGGAAGGACTGGAGATATCTGTCATGAATACAAACTACACAAATAGAAAAGATCCTTAGTTAGGAGGTTCTCCTTGCCCAGCAAAGGCCATGGCCTGAAATAAAAGTGTGATGAACTCTTAGAAGAACACATGGCTCTTGTGCTACTGCTCTGTTACCAGCAGGAGAGCTGAATACATAGAGAGATGTGCTGAAATCAGAACTCTTTTTTTTGCCGATCAACAGAAATACTGAGGCTGATGTCTGAAATCAAATCACAGAAGGAAATTAAAATAGAGGACTTATCTGTAGTCTGACTATGGCCTTGGGTAAACTGTTGTTTTGGTTTTTTTTTTTTCCTCTAGGCTAAAATAATGAAAAACTGATACATCGTATACCTTTTGGGTGAGGTGGGAATCATAGAATCATCTGGGCTGGAAGGGACCTTCAAAGGTCATCTAGTCCAGCCCCCCTGCAGTCACAGGGACACC
>JAOTQQ010000032.1:3548362-3586842 GCA_026546715.1 Gallinago undulata
CTGGACCTGCTGGCAACACTTCTTTTGATGCAGCCCAGGATGCGATTGGCCTTCTGGGCTGCAAGTGCACATTGCCTACACAGATTCTAATCTCTATACTTAAATTTGAAGGCAACAACCAGTATAGTTAGATCTACAAATATATCCAGGTGGATATATTTGTAAGTGAAGACTGTAAATCAGAGGGTAAAAAGTAAAAAACAACCCACACCAACAACTTTGGTCCTGCACTGTAATGATATGTGAACAGCTGCCACACTTTCTCCCCACATGGTTAAAACGGGAAGTAAACGGCTCTCAATGCCTTTCTGATACAGATGTATTGTCAGCTTCAGTGAGGTCCCATTTCATGATGGGACATTCATGATACAAGCTCTAGTAAATTACAGGGTACAAATTAAAAGCCACTGGTTCTCACAAATTATTATTGTTCTTTTCTGATTTTCTGAAGAGCCTACTAGAAGGGCAACAAATAAAGCACATGAGTTTGTTCAAATGAAAGAAGCACAAGCAGCGTGTAGAAACACCAAGGACCTCCACGCTAAGTCTGTCTTTCAGAAAAACTGCAGTGAGAACGGCAAGCAGAAGAATTCCATGGTACAAAGGATGCTATTTGTATTAATCTCTTGGAAGAAGTACACCAAGAAGCAGTTAAAAACTGCTTTGTTCAACTGACCTTCTACTAAAACAAATTACTGCATTTATGGTGTTAAATGCACATTTTCTTCATTGCAAACATTCCTAGCAACACATACAAAAATATTCAACTTCATGTACCATATTCAATTGATGAGGAAAATTTATAAATGTAAGGAGATACTTAAAAGGAACTCCCAAATTAGCAAAACTAGCTAAAAAAGCCTCTGATGCTGGTCACACTGGCATTGTTTCCTCCTAGCTTACACTTCTTATTTCTTAAATTGTGCGAGGAAGCAGTCTTACAAAATTATAGTGGTCATACGCTTTTTACATTTATCTGTGACCTTTCTACTTCAAAAAAAAGTAAGATTCAGGCACTTACCCTAAGCAAAGATTGTGCTCCAATTAGGATTTTTTTTTAAGTATTTTTGTTTCTTCTAGGCAGTACACTCCCTCCACTTGGAATTCAACAGCAACACCAGGATTCTAAATGTGCCAATTGTTGCATCTCATCAAGTGCATTAAAATGGGAGACACTGAGAAAAGAGAATCTCATTGACTTGCACAAGAGAGTCTTCAAGTGCTACAGCTGTTTCCATTCAGATACAGCAATTAATACTGACAGAATTGATTTGATTTGAACTCATCTAACATCATTAACACTGAAGACAATCTCATTCGTGCTTAGCAATTGAAATGGGCTGATAAAGAGATGCAAATCCTAACTACAGTTGCCTTACCCAGTAATGTTAAGTAAGAAACTTTGTGAAGTCCATTACTAACCTTACTATACACATTTTATTAATCCGGAACTCACTTCACTCTATCTAATGGAAGAAACGTAACAGGAAGAAGTTCTTTGATTGGGAGAAGCATCACAGAAGGCTATTTCAGTTTATTTTCTAAAATACATAGGAACCATCTCAGCAGATCAAGTAAGACATCTCTGTTCCTTGGCAGTGACATCAACGAGACCTTGAAAATCACTAATTTGCTAAGTCAAATGCAAAACAACTACCATAGTTCATAATGACAATGCCATGTACGTATTTTGGAGATGGGGAGTCAGCAACTAAAGATAACTTTTATATGATACATCAATACTTCACTGCATACAGGACTACTCACAAGAACACTGCAATACTGCGTTTTACCAGGAAGCACATCTTTTACTGTTCGATGTCCAGTTTCCACATGGATTTTAAAAGATTTCCAGCTTCCCATTTTGATACTTGAACTCTTCACCCAAATGCATGCCTGTACCACAGTACATTAATTATTTTTTTTTCTCCAGATAAAAGCACAGCTATCACTGAGGTATACAAGTGAAGCACGAGGCTTCTCATTCAAACTGCAGACATCTCTATGACATTAATTCAAAAGGGATTATTAGAAATTCAAAACAGAAAGTGACAATGATTGTTTTTTTTCTGTGCACAGATAAAGCACTCTTCCTCTTCACTTTCTTACGTGGGATGCAGTCTAAAAGAAATTTCTAAAGAAGCAGTCATACTGAATCCCACACAGTCTGAAAGAAATCATTAAGATAATGACATGATGGTATGCGTGGGTGGAGTGACAGTGTTACACCACAGTCAGGATCCTGTTGAAAGAAAAAATAAATAAATAAATAAATAAAAGCATGCACTTGGCCTTCATATTGAAGAAGTGCATATGGTGCCTTTCTCCATGGCAGCTCTTTTTGTGTATGTTTAAACAAGCCACTAGCCCACATATTTGTAACTGCAGTAAAAGATGAAGTTTCACTAATAAATAGTATTAGTGAGCATTAAAGCATGAACAGTCATCCTTACTAATTAGGCAAAAGTTCTTCAAGAATGCAACATGCTGCTTTTCCAAAGATAACTGTGAGTCAGTACAAACACCACCTCTACCATTTAGACATTTACTTTTCTGCAAAATAATTCATTTTCACAAAAAAACCCAAACCACATGATCAAAATGTAAAAAGCTGTATATATACATGCTGAAGCTCTCTTTCTTTGCAATGAAAAACAACCCCATGCAGACCCTTCCAGATGAACAGCGTACGTTTGAGTCTGTTCCTGTGTTTGTCCTGAATGGGACTGACGGGGAAACTGAGGAAGTTCCAACCAGTGCAGAATGCTTCCTGCAGAATCTAGTTTTCTGCCAAGACAGTATCTTTGGGTTAGGTATTAATTTTTATTGCAGAATGCAGGTTTCTATTTGTTCTGTTGCTACTGAGATAGAGATACTGGTATCTACAACTTTGAAGTTGTTCAAATGCCTCTAGTTCATATCACAATCATAATCTCCTGAGACATCTGGCATTATATATTCAGTTTAAGGCAGAAGTACAGCAGGCCACAGTTTCTAACAGTACACTAGTATAACAAAAAAATAAAAATGCAACCAGTTTATAAAAGGGATATTATCCCTAGAGCTAAAGAATTCTGCAAGCTCTTCCTGGAAATGTTCAGGGTTAAGAAGATTTTTCCAAATCCACCATAGAAAGATTTCATTTATATCGCTTAAAAAAAAAAAAGGCAAAACCAACTCCAGTGCATGTCAGAGAACAAATATGCATGTTGTGCCCTAGAGCTATTTCCAAGCCAATAGTCAGAGCACTTACCTGGGATATATACAAATCAGATACATGTTCCTGTTGAGTCCAGTTAGGATTTGAGTATTTAACACTGAATGCTTTCACTGCAAATAGACTATTTAATATTTTGTATTGCTAGTCTGAAATCTAGTCTTGAAGAAGTCTTCACAGATTTTTTTTAAAAAAATTAAGCTAGAAAATAAAACAGAATGTAACCTGAATATGAAAGCACACCGTTGATTGTGGAAAATCCAGATTCTAACTTACTTATGCTGAATGCAAATATTTCAGTTTGTACACTTAGAAATGAGCTATTTCACATTTTGAGGGGAAATAATGTATTCTAGCCAGCAAAAACATGTTGGGCTCTGGGGGCTGGGGATTGTTTGTCGAAACCATAAACTACCTTGGAAAAATCTGCAGTTGAAATAGGTAATTTTACTTAAATAAGTCAGTTTTGCAAGACAATTCCTAACCATTCAAGTTTGCCCATATCCAGAACCAAAAGCAGTAACTTTTCAAGGGAGTAGAAAAGTTTGTCCGTCCCAGGGAAGAATGAAGAATGTCAATGTCTCTTTTTAAGTAAAGAATCTGAGACACACAGTTCATGTTGACACCAACCCTTCCACTAAACAGCCTTCTCTAGGAGAGACAAGCTCCACATACGCACAGTCACTATGTGAACAGCTCACAGGACCAAAAATCCTGAAGCAAAATGGAAACTAAGAAGGAAACTTCTTTTCTATATGCTGGGCATTGTACAAAAATGTGTCCAAAATGAACCATTCTGTCTATCAGTAAAATATCAATTTGGAGTGAAATACTGAGAGTCTTTCCCTATAGGAAACTCAGGCTAGCCTTTCAATCCAGCGATGGAGATTCTTGTTGGAAACTACTCTTCCACGTTTTTTTTATGTTTCCTTTACAGACACTGACTTGCAGCAAATTGTTTTTTCTGAGTCTTATGTTTGCTTAGCTTTGGCAGTTATCACACAACTTCTACTTACATACACACATTTTATATTAAGACCCACTTCAACAGTGGCCCTACTTATTCAAAGTTTTTAATATGCAATTCTTGCAGTGACACTTACAAATCAGTTCTTGCACATGCAAATGACCAAATCTGTTACTGTCCTTCCAGCTCTGTTTCCATCTCTTTGTCCAACTCATTGCACCAGAACCATGCTTATACTTTGCGAGCTTGTATTTAAATATGTGTGAATACCACATCCCCAACATGCTAAACATAAGCAAAACACATACTTACAAGTCAAAGACTAAGTAATGGAATCCTTCTTCTGATATGCTGTCATGAAGCCGCACTATTGAAAGGGGAAAAAAGAAAGATAAACACCCGTCATCTTTTTCATGTCTTTAATGTCTGTCTTTGATTTTGGAGGTGAAGGGACTATTATAATTCTACTGTAGAGCCATCATTGCATCTCTGTGTGTTCTCATCTGCGGTTTTTGCTTTCTTTTTTGAATTCTCTACCCTCAGAACTGTCTTTTTCATAAGGAGTGATAAGCAAAGAAACCACAAGAACTGCATGGGCAGCTCCTTGTATACTTATTTTCAAAGGAGCTCTGCTGTTGCTGTGCCACAGAACACTGCAGTCATTCCTACCACCTCCCTGAACAAATGATAAAAGCACAGTCAGACTATATATCTTAATATATTGTATTAATAGGACTAAACACCTTTTTTAATAAGCAGAGTCTCTAATCAATCTTTTAAATAGCATGTGCAAAAGGCTCCAGTCACTGGACTTTTATTACCTTAAACAGTACTCTTAATGTCATACAACTATTTTCTCAGCAGCATTACATCTTAAAAGTTGTAAACAAAACAATATGGGGAAAAAAAGCCACAATTAATCATACATTTCAGCAGAAAAACAAATGTTAAGGGCTATGTTAACAAATTCCAGAATCAGACAATAGATGCTGATTTTGAAAGAGAAAGCATCATTGCAAAGAAAAAACATTTGACTATACTAAAATAAATGGAAAGGAAAAGTGCACATTCATTTAATAATTCAAGACTCTTTCTTAACTAATAATTAAAAAGGAACTTAAATTAAAAATAAAATCACTGTCTGCAGTCCCTAGTGTAATCTGCCTTTTTTAAATTTAACCTTCTCCTTATTCTAACTTTTAATTAAATGCCTTCAATTTTAGTTGAGATAAAACAGCCAAATATTTAAACAGGTTAACTACCAAGACAGGGACTAATTTCACTGTAATGCAGTCAGCTGCAACAGTATAAAAATATAGTACTTCTCCCTTTGAAAGCCAGCTTTCAAATGGAATTTCAGATGGAAACACCTTTATAATAATAATATATGCTGCTAAGTGAAAAAATGAAAAAACTTGCATGTGACTTATTTGTATTCCCTACCAAACCAACCAACCCATCATAAGCTGCTCATCCCCTCCCTATCTAATGAGGACAACTAGGTAATAACCAAATCCATAGCACACCACTGAGAATAGTATTCCAGAACAATTCAAGCCCACATTTCTTATTAAGACTCCTTAAGCAAAGTAAGAACACTACCATGAAAAAAAGAAAGGATATTCTGGGTGTATTAATAGCTCTGAAAGACAGAATCCATAAAATACGAACTCCCTGCACTCATTCAGACCTTGTACCAATCTGCAGGGTATTTCTGGGATGTCTGTGCATGGGAGGCCAAAAAAAGATGAGTGTAGGAAGAGAAGAAATTGTGAAAATGGCAAGCTTACTCTTACAGGTTTAGTTGGCTCCACTGAAAGCACGGTTTTAAACACTGGCCTTAATTTTTTTACATTAATTTCTGATAGCTGATAGCTAGAAGTGCTAAACCTCTCCAACTCCAAATCTAGACACGTGTGAAACTACTCAGAGAAACAATTCAATGGAGAAGAAATTTTCTCGCTATGCATCTGGTGTGCTGAAGTGCTGAAGGGTACACTGGCTGAAAACTTGGTTCATGGGAATATGGACGAGAAACCTCGAGGGAGCTCAACGTCCAGAATTACAAACCACATCAATCTGAGAAAAAAGAAATTTCTGACTGAAAGGCTGGCAGACTTTGGGTAAGGTTGGCTTTCCTTTCTTTGAAAAAAGAAAAAAACATTGTCAGCATCAAACAGCTACCAGCTCTATCATCACTCTCTTAACAACATGTCTCAATGGAGTCAAAAAGGAAATAAGCTGCCTGCCTACTCTCTATTGCCTACATACCTGCCATCCACTTCAACCACATGAATGGTGAACAGGCCTGAAGAGATAAATCTACTGGCAGACTGATGCCTGCCAATCTATGCTGAATTTTCAGAGTAGCAGCAGAGACCAGAGCTGAAAGATGAAAGGCTGGGACTCCCCACACAGGGTGCGGGTAATCAGCTGGACCTGAGGACAGCAAAGTTAGGCTGGAAGGGAGAGGAGCGAGCACCAGGACTGTGACAGCTTGGCCAGGTAACTGCCGCCCATTAAATCACCCTGAAGAGCGATTTCTGCAAAGATGTAAGGTGCATGAGACGACTTGCCAGAAGCAAAATGATGTGAATAGCCCATTAGCCTTTCTGGTGCTTGTCACGGCTGACAAACAGCATCCTAAACATAAAAACACCAGGTCATGTTCACATACACCTATTTATCCAGATCTAAAGTTTTCCCTGAGAACACAAGTCAGCTGCAGAAATTAATTTTGCATTATAAGAAACCAAAACACATCACAGTAAAACTATGAAGTAAGTCCTGCGGTTTTTCTTAATTACATGAAATGAAATGGCAATTTCCAAAGCTAATTTTCCTCCAATACATGATGCTCTGTCAGTAGTTTGATCCAAATCATTATCACTTATAGAACCAAATAAAAAAAAAAAATCAGTGTGCCCTAAAACTGATCCACATTCAAAACTGAGCTCATGAAGAAAGTGTAAAAGAAAAGGATTTTCAGATTACTCCAGATGGCAGCTTTATATGTTAATAATCTTTTATACAATACATGACATTTAAAAAAAATAATCAAATAAACATGACTTTTTTACTTAATAATATTTAGCCCAGGGAAACATCTTGTGTTTACACAATACTGAAGAGAAAACCAGCTCTTGGCTGACTCACTACCCAGAGCTCGTGATGATTCAGAAGAGCCAAGTAGGTCTAAATCAGAATTTGTGGTTTTGGCTGGTTCTATATTCTAGATTTGTCTAAGTTTTTACGAAGTGAAAGTCTTGAGCATAAAAGACCAAGAGAGTACATTGCTGCCAAAAAAAACCAACCCCACATCCAAAAGAAAAAATAAACTTTCTTTCTGATTGTGTTGAGTTCAGATTTCAATACTCCCAAATGTCTGGTCTTCAAAGCAAACCAATATGATATGAGACAGTAAGTACTAGACTAGAACAGTACCCTGAAATGTCTAGCTCAGAACAGAGGCCCTGAAAACATCTGGATTTTGAGTATACTACTTCTTCAGTAGCGTCAAAGATACTGCTCATCAATGAGGGCTCAGAAATGGGATAGAGTACAGACCCTTGGGTATGTCACAGAATGCAACATAACCTTAAAACAGTAAATTTTTGAGTGCAGCTAATACGTTTTGCATATACCTCTCCCAAAAAAGTTCAAAACTTTTGAAGATTATAGCAAATTATACCTTTTGATAGAAACTGCCTGTTCCCGAAATAGATTTGTCAGAACTCAAAGCACAGTTTTTCTGTGAACACTTTTTTTGGATTCAAAGCAGCATTCCTCTCCTCGTTGCTTGCTACCAGCATTATACTCAGACAGGCAGAAGCCTTCATATTCGCTTTCCCGTATCATGTATGGATAGCAGGAACTACCAAATACTTCTGCAAGGCAGAATATTTGCTGCCAACTGCTTTCAAAGGGCTCTGAAGCATGTAAAGCAAGCCAGATTTTTGAAACATCTTTAGAGAATTGAAATAAAGTATTAAATCTTAAAATTTAGATGTGAAATTCATCTTTAAAATATTACTTTGGTATTAAAACCAGACAGTCTCGGTTTAAGTTTGTGGCTGTATTCATACACATACTTACTCAGTTTTCATGGTTCACTCCTCCTACTGTTCCAGCGTGGATTTGCTAGCAATCAGCTAAAGCAAAGGACTGTATTCTTTAACTACCACTTTATTTTTTAAACACAAAATGACTTTCTTATACACATTTATGAGAAAGTCATCTCCTAGGTAAGAATGAAGTCAACATGAACCTACAGTCATTAAGGTACAGTTTTAAAACTGTGACCCTGAAGTGACAAAGTTGTAGGAGAAGAATGGACTGCATTTCATTGCCTTTGGGTCAAGACAGTACAAACCCCTTTCTATCTTTTTTTTTTTTCTTTTAAATAATTATGTCTCCCAGTTGTACTGCTAGACATATCTATATTCTAGGCAGTGATAAATGCTTCATACTTATACAGACTTAAATAGACACACTATTTCATATAGCTATCAGCAGCTCCATACAGAACAGTAGCTCATTACTACTCTGTCAGAGAAGATAAACACCTTGCCCACCACTGTACAGCGTATCAAAAGTAGAGCCAAGAGTACAAGTTTTATCCTGGATAGGGGCATCTGTCCATATCCCTGTTACTAAGCAGACCAACACAGCACCATGTGAAGGGGCTTCCAGAGCTTTGCTGCCTGTCTGAGATGGGAATTGCTCTCACTTTGTCAGATCCTTTTCTAGGAGAGGGCTTCTTTGATCAGTGTGACCACATAACCACAGCTCCCTTCTAACTAGAAAAGGATTGTGAGTTGAGATCATAGAATGGTTAGAATTGGAAGGCACCTTAAAGACCACCTCGTTCCAACCCCTCTAATATGGGCAGGGACATCTCCCACTCGACCAGGTTGCTCAAAGACCCATCCAGCCTGGCCTTGAACACCTTCAGGGATGGGGCAAACACAGATTCTCTGGACAACCTCTGCCAGTGTCTCACCACCCTCACAGTCAAGAATTCTTCCTGATATGTCATCTAAATCTCTCCTCTTTCAGTTTAAAATCATTACCCTTGTCCTATCGCTCCCCTCCCTGATAAAGTGTCCCTCCCCATCTTTTCTGTAGCCTCTTTAAGTAGTGGAAGGGGCTCCATGAGATGAAGGATAATTCTTTTTCTCAGCCTGATGAAGCTCTTTTCTTATTAACCAAATTCTAGTCTGACATGTTCACGGGGATATCTTCTTAAAGGATCACATCCTTTTTCTTTCCTCCCAAATGTCTGAATCATAGAAGTGAGCCAGGACAAATCCTTCTCTGAATCAGGATCACATGCCCCTGATTGTCTCTGAAAAGGAAAACAGGCTTAGGCAGCCAGGGAAGATCAAAACTGCCTTTTGGCAAGTGCTTATGCTGGCTTCTTCGGTCAGTACAGATACAGTTTTATGCCAGCAAATCTGCTGGGTGGAAATCCCAAATAAGAAGAAGAATCCGTGGAGAAGACAAAAGAGCCAGACAATCTGGAGTAAAGGGTTCACGACAGCACAGAGGCAAGTCCAGCACAGCCCAGACTTTGCTACCGCATTCTGCCTGCGACTCAGCTTTTTACTTGTCGTGATGACAATTTGAGAAGCCATTCACAAAGTTTAAGAGGTGACTCACTAGAAAAACTATCTGTGTATTCATTGCAAGCACATATAGTTCTTTTCACAAATGGATCAGGCAGAATTCAGGCACGACAAACCAAAAGGTGGCAATTACAAAGATTATTCATCCAATATAAGAACTCCCGTCAGTAACCCACACTGCAATGCCTATTTCTCCAAACGCACAGAAAGCATTCATCAGCAAAAAAAAAATTGCACTAATCTTTTGGAAAAGATTTAACAATCTTTGACAACAGAGTAGTTGCTCTTCAGCAAACCACTTGAAGCATCTGATAGGAATCCAGGGGGCACAGAGCTCCTTCTTCTGGAAAAACACTATAAGCTCACAAAAGGTCGGGAATATTCCTTTGGCTACAGCACCAATTGTCATTTGAAATACTTTCCAATCACCACTCTGCGATAATCATTATAATGATTTAAGGGAGAATTCCCATCAGCTTTATTAACTTTGTATTTAGCCATTTGTGTGGGCAAGCTCCAACCAGACTGAAAAGTAAAATATCTCCTTTACTTGATTTTTTGTGCTGAACTATAGTATTTTCTGTCTATTCTACAGAAAACAGCTTGATATAATGGGCAAGCAACTTTATTATCTCCTTTCTGAATTTCTGCCTTTAAAGAAAAAAAAAGCAAAATATGAAAATCAATCAAAATAATTTTTTTCCAAGCAAGAAGGCAAGTCAAACAGTAGATAAAGTCAGATAAAAATTCTTCAGGATAAATATGTCTAATCTTATCTAAAATTGTTGCCTAAAATATTTATTTTTGTGAAACTGCTGAAGTGATAATTTTGATAATCTGGTATCTGATTTAGTTCACGTTACAAAGGCAAAATATTTGAGAAGAGTGAACTTCAAACAGAAGTTATGGCCTGTGGCCAGCGCAGCAGCTCCACAAATACCCATGGAGGTGTCAAACTGTCAGAGCACCGCTCATTAGGGAAGACTCTTTCCATGCAATCCATCATCTTTATTAATAAAGCATGGAAAGAGACGATGTAGTTAATAGTAATGTAGTTAAAAGACACTAATCTTCCCTGCAATGCTATAGATCCATGTGCTCCCAGAAGCATTAATCCTTTAACTCTGTGAAGCTGGATGTCTAGAATTAGTGCACTGCTAGGAAGTTGCAGGGCTCATTCACCAGTAGTACAGGTTTAAAATGGGTTTGAAAGTCACAAAAGCATATGTCGTATTTGCTGAAATATGTAAATTATGTCTTCCAGTTCCGACCTCCCCACAGGAAGAGTAAAATAAAGGGACAGATGTGCTTTCCCCCCCATGTTCACTACCAAAAGTGTATTAAAGTATTTACGCAGATCTTATGCAGATCATTCTTATTAGAACAAAAAAAAAAAGAAAAAAACTTCAAAAAATTAACTTAATTACTTAATGGAAAACTTGATTTAGTCTTGGGTTTTCTATGTATTGGTACCTCCCTGCCACTAGGTATGAAATAAGCTGTTGTATTTGAAAATAAAGAGGGAAAATAAAAACTGAAAAAACCTCCATGAAAAGGTCTAACTGGACATGCTTTTTTGGTAATGCATGAACCACTCAATTTTCTATTTCAAAGCATTTGTCTATATGCATTTTCTGCTCTCTTGTCTCTGACAAAGAATGCCTCTTGCATGCCTCTGACAAAGAATGCCAATGCAAAGCTGATTGCCTGAGAAGTGGAAGATTTGCAGCAGCTTAGTGCTGATAGGACTCAGATTTTCCTGCAGAGTTGGCCTTTTCATCTTTCCTGTTCTACTAAATTAACCAATATGATAAGGAAAGGAAAACAAAGGTACTGCTAGAATTTCCATCAGAACCTCACATGGATGCTGGTGCAGAAGTCATTACAGAAGTGGCAAGAACTGAGACCAAAGTCAAAATTTATCATACAGCTTTTAGTCTAGATCCAAGCTAAACACATCGGGATCCCAAGCTAAACATGATAAACACAAAATTGCATATTGGAGTGGAGGTGCAGCAGCCTGTGAATCACTGCTCAAGAGTGCTGCTGTCTGCATGGATCAGACACCTGCTTCCTTCAAAAAAACCCACTGTAACCTCATTCTCTATACCTTAATGGTCCATATTTTTCCACCACTGTCACTACTTCCTCTCTTTTGATGCATGGTATAAATAATCTCTGCTGAGCAACAAAACTCCTTAAATCAGTGGTGCATAACCCAGTCATGACTATAGCCTCCAGACATGACACTCAACACAAAACAACCCTGCTTAAATCTACGCTGTAGTTACTGCTGTGGCTACACCTATTTTGTGCACCTTAGATACTTCTTTGAAACAACCGATTAGAAATATCTAGAAATATCAGTTAAACCTACTAAGAAAGCTGGATAAACACTCAGGTACCCGGCACAAAATCTCCGCCACCATTCACAGACCAATGTCTTGTGTCTAAGTCGAGTAGTTGAAAGCTGAAATATGACCACAGGAGAGATCACGCAGACATATCCACTGTACAGAGTGAAGCAGAGTCAGCAGATCCTCTGTCATCTCCCCAACGTAAAAAGGACACGGATGAGCAAGTCCAGAGGAGGTCATGAAGATGATCTGAGGGCTGGAGCACCTCTGCTGTGAGGACAGGCAGAGACAGTTGGGGTTGTCCAGTCTGGAGAAGAGAAGGCTCTGGAGAGAACTTATAGCCTCTTCCAGTGCCTAACGGGGTTACAGGAAAGATGGGGAGGATGGAGATGAGGGAGTGTAGCAATAGGACGAGGAGTAACAGTTTTAAACTGAAAGAGGGGAGATGATTAGGAAGAAGTTCCTCACCCTGAGGGTGGTGAGGCAATGGAACAGGTTGTCCAGGAAGTTATAGATGCCCTACCCCTGAAGGTGTTCAAGGCCAGGCTGGATGGGGCTTTGAGCAACCTGGTCTAGCGGGAGGTGTCCCTGCCCATGGCAGGGGTTGGAACTAGGTGGTCTTCAAGATCCCTTTCAACTCAAACCATTCTATGATTCTGTGATCTGCTGAGCCACAGAGAAGGGATGCCCAAGTCACAGAGCAGCACCTGGCTCCTCGGTGTGTAGGGAAGCGTCCTTTTCCCCTTGCTCACATTTGGGGAGCTCAGAGTCAGAAATCTAGGCTGCACCACTAAAACTCATATTGCTCCTTACGCTTATACATAAAGTACTATTCTTCCGAGACCATGAAAGCCTGGGGCCCTCTATAATAAAGCTGCTCAGTCATAGCAGAAAGAACTTTGCAAATATTAATAAGAACCATTTCCTAACAATCTGAAATATTTAGAGGCTAATCTGGTAAGATTAGTACAGTAGCAATGCTCAAGGGCAGCTGATTTCTGAGAGATATTAAACATAGAGTAATGCATTGTGTATCTAAGAAAATAATCCTCCCCCATGCTGTTAAATACATAAGTGATATACTGTAATACTTACTATCATTAAAAGACTTTATGCAAGTCAGCAGTGCTGTGTATGCTACTAACAGGTCTATATTCAGCAATGGTGAATGAAAACTATGTAACTTCCAAATTAATTCAAAAGATAAGCAACTTTTTATTACAGTGCAAATTCACGGTTGTTTAGGGTCAACAACTTGAGAAAAAATCCTATTAATCTGCATTTGTACTGGTATAATGAAAAACAATGGGGAAAATAATGAGCCAATTTAATATTTGGGAAGACTACATTTGTCCCCACGGCACTGTAACAGTAAGTGTTAACTAGTAGGAACAAAATGCTGTGTAGTCTAAAAATAATCATTTGTGATAAAAACCCTCCCCCATCAAGGCCCTCACACAATGAACTTTTGTATTCTGATTAAATGCCAGGAATAATTACATTCTGGGCCTTCATTAAAACCCCTCGAGACTAACACAAGCTTAGAAGTTAGCTTGCCAAACCGGTGACTTCGATAAAAGATTCTTGCTATACAGAAAATAAAAAATTATTCACCAAAGTAGATAAAAGACCAACTTTTGAAGTGAGACTAAGTCAGTCCAGGTACTGGTATCAAAGCAGATGGCCTCAGATTACCATCTCTTTTGGCATGATGAAGCTCCTGCTTTATTCCTGCTGGAGGAAGACTGACAGTTTAAGCAGGTCATCAATATATGTTGTGGGAAATGTCAGGGAGAGAGGAAAAAGAAAGTACACTTTAAAAAAAGTATGTTTTGTGATCAGAGGAGGCCCATTGAGCTACTAAATGCCCTAAAAATCCCAACCAGCTTGTCAAGTCCAAACCAGTGATGTACGTACACAGATCCTCGGGTTGAGCTTCTGTGCATGCTTAGGGCACTAAGTGTTAACAAATGACAGTTAAAAGACAGAAACCGATTCAGCCTAAATATCAGAAATCTAGCTGCTAAAAATTAAACATCCCAAATAAAATTAACTAATTAAGAAAAAGAAACCAGTATTCCAAAACATATCATTCTGTATTAGTAATCTCCAGGGAAAGTAGTTGTAATAACTTTTATCTTTAACCAACAGGGTTTTGTTGCTTTTCAGGGCATGATTACACACCACACAGAGGAGTACTCTGGAGAGAACTGGGTTTGTTCAGCCTTGAGAAAAGGCGGCTCCGGGGAGACCTTATCACCATGTTTCAGTATTTAAAGGGTGGCCACAAAGATGATGGAGACTCCCTTTTGACAAGGAGTAACATGAAAAAGACGGGGTAATGGGTACAAGTTACTCCTGGCGAAATTGTGGTTGGACACAAGAGGAAAATTTTTCACAATGAGAACAATCACCTACTGGAATAACCTCCCCAGGGAAGCAGGGATTCCCCAACACTGGACACTTTCAAGATCAAGCTGGGCAGGGTGCTGGGCCACCTTGTCAAGACTGTGCTTTTGCTGAGAAATGTTGGACCAGATGATCCTTGAGATTCCTTCCAACCTGCTGTTTTATGATTCTGCAAATCATATCCTTGAAGTTAAAATAAACAGAGTTACATGCTTTTAATTGGCAGCAAAATTATATATGGTTGTCTAAAAAAAGAAGAGAGTTCTAAAGTGTCTACCTCTATCTTTATGTCTTCATTTAATATACAATCATGTCATTTACTAGAAATCCTGTATTTCAGGTTAAGCAAATTCCTCTTTGCAGTTAAAGCCCTAATTTGTAAGTTTAACAAGATACTTTACAACACAACAAAGCCTTACAAATGTTGTCACATTAAGCCTTATGAGGACAGCTGTATGGATTAAAAGAAAGTCTGACAAATTTTTGCTAAAAGCAAACTGATGTCTCAGCTGCCAGTGTCGATGCTTTAAGCACTAATATTTTTTCACCATTTCAGCATTCATCAGAACACGCTGATGTTCTGTAAAAAGAGGAATAATGACAATCTACACAAGAATTTCACTGAGTGTCAACTAATAAAAGGACGAGCTGTAACACAGAGACGTTATACTAATTAAAATTAAGTTTGGAAAACCACACAACATACTTTAAAGGAGGGAATGTAATTTGCTGAATTTTTCTAAAAGAAATGCCTAGTTCTCATGTTAAAGCAAGTTGCCTTTATAGACCAGCGCTGATGAAATTTCTACAATGGTTGGGCAGTTCATCAATTGCCAAGATTTATTCGGAAGTGACCTAAGGAATTTCAGCGATTCAAGAAACTGAAGTGATGGAAAACATAAAATGAAAAACTGAAGGAGATCCACTCTACACACAGAATCTAACAACCTAATTAGATGAGGAAAAGAGGCTATTAATCCCTGCTGGAAAAATACAGTTCTGTATCTTTTTGATAAATAAATAACATAAATAAAAAATTACAATTTTGATGAATGTATACATGGTAGAAGAAAGCCTTCAGTTACACTTGGGATGCATCACAAGGAAATAAAACCTCAGACAGAATTGCCCAATTGTCAAAATTTGGCTATGTCCCTTTTAACATTTACAGTGCTGGCCAACATTGAAAACATATCTATGTAAATAAAATGTACAACCTACATGTCTACAAATTGGATATTGGGGTGTGCAATCATTGGGCAGGACACAGCCTCCCTTGTTGGCTTTCCTCTCTTAAAACACATTCAACACAGAAAAATAAACAGTTTATATATTGACCACTCAGAGAAGGATCTTTGTTTATTTTTTTAAATGTTCCCCTTTCATGAAGAGTAGGCTCCAATGTATTTAAAGGCATCAGCTTAGGAAAACAAAGTCACTCCACTCTAAATATTTTAAACAAAAAGGAAAGCAGAAAATTGTAATCCTGTGGCGTGACTCAAGAAGTACCACAGAAAAGTAATGTCACCTGCTGAACTAGGCACTATAAATTGCCATCTTGCTGTTAGAAATTGCACGCAAATTTATCCTAATTGCGTTAGTAAAGGTCCAATAAACATCATGCACCCTCCCTCTCTGAAGGTTGACTGAAATTTGGACATTCCTGTCTGCTGCTTCTCCCTAAGAGGCATAGTTTTTCGTTTTACTAATAACATTAAAAAATAATTTTCAGTCTACAAAAATGAAAACCAAACCAAACCAAACCCAAATCAAAAACCCATTACTGAGTTAAAACACAAACATGCATTTGGTTGAAGTAAGTTTTTTCAGATTATAGTAGACAAAAAAAAAAAGAAACTGAAAAATTTTCTTGAACCCATTTAGAAGAGCATCCCACTCACTCTGGTGGAATATGATCAGTAAACTTTGGTAAAGATGTTTGTAACAAACTACATTTGTGAGGAATTTAAAAAATGATCACACAATGTGACAGAGCAAGCTGGTCTTTTGCTCTTTAATGGAATGCAAAACATAGTTATTAAGGATTTCATTTCCCCAGCTGTGATAAAAATGGCCACTGAAGTATTCCACTTCATTGTGCCAAGGCACTTAACCACTTTAAGAACCTGACCAGAACAAAAATCTGTAACAAATATGCTCATACAAATAAAATAACACATGTAAACATTTGCAGAAGTACTTTCCATATGGACTGCATCTGTTGGGGGGGGGAAATAAATAAATAAAGATTTGTCATGCAAACTTATTCTTCCTGTTGTACTTTTATATTTTAATATTACAGTGGAGTGCTCAGCTAGCACAGCCTTTGGACTACTGGCAACATCCATCACCCCCATCCTGTTTACCCAGGCTGTAGCTCTGCAGTGATCCAAAGGAGATGACAGCTCGCATGTTCACATCTTTGAAAAAAACCCTTAAGTCACTCAGAAGAATATATATACAATTGCAGCTTGACCCACTATCTTCGTGACAACGGTCTCTCCAATTTCTGTGTAAAACAGCTCACAATCACGTATAGGTCAATAAGCCAATTAAATAATCTTCCACAGTTGCTTCTAATGTAAGGGATAATCATGGACACAAGTGATTTTCGATCACAATATTCATCCTAGACATAAAAACTTGCTCTGCAAATGGCCTTTTTAAAAGTAAATAAGGAATGCTAATTATCCCTGGGGAAACAAATCCCTGACACTTGTGATCAAGGAATCTCGCACATTTCATTTCCAGCTATAACAAAGAACCAGAAACATATCTCCATGAGGCTAAACTTTGGAAACTTTCCCTTTCCTCCAGTACTTCCCAAACAAGATCATGCTTTTGGAGAGAAAAATGAAACAATACAAATTTTACTGCTAAAACACCTCTGTTTCAGGGGACAGAAAACCCAAGCACACTGGAACTGCCTCATTCAACTCTCAGTGACATCCCACTGCCCGCTGGGGAGTGTGAACTGGGCGAAAAAACCTCAGTCAGGGCAAATCTTCACAATGAGGAAGCAACAGACAAGCCATGCCTCGCTTCAAACAGGGAGGCTGAGCCTCTAATCCTTGGGAACAAATGATTTTTGCGATGTAAGAAGTTAAGCAGGTAACAGCACAATGTGTGAGGAATGCACCTCTGTACTGTTGGGGGGATGAGGGTACAAAGTGCCTCCTAAGCTTGGACCTTAAATCTATGTTGATGTATGTTAGCCGCTGTGCGTAAAATAGTTGCATTTAGTTTTTCAATATATACATATATATGTCAAAATTATCATTACTGTCATGCTGATCTGATAATATAGAAGTTAAGAAAAAGCTGCTACTATGCTTTGTTGTTTTCACGAAAATGACGCTTAAGACCTTCATGTAAATTATAAGTAACTATAAAGTTCATTTTACGTCAAGCTGGAATGAATAACCTTTAGAATGGAAACTTTAATATACCTCTTATTACAAAATAAAAATGGATTACTGAGAGCTAAAAGAGACCTCAGCATTATTTTACCTTCCCAGTTTTCCCAGGAGGAGAACAGAGGCAGAAGCTACAGCTGCCTGCTCCTCAGGCAGGACCATCCCATCCCCATTTAATGGAATAGAAATTAAAATAGCCCCATCCCACTTGGTTCATGAACAAGTCCAAACCTTAGTTTTGACAAAAAAAAAATAAATATAGTTGGGTTTGCTGTATTTTATCTTTTGCCTTTAAAGTTTTCATTTTCAAATTAAGTTGTCTTGGGGAATTCTTGCCATCCCTCTCAGTGGGAAGATGGCAACAGAATACACAAATAAACTTTATTATCCTTTACTTCATACTGGAGACTGTAGAGTGAGTCTTCCAAATACTACTTGTTAAGACAGTTGTCTACAAAAGAAAAATGCTCTAGTTTGTGCTGTTATGTTAGCATAAAACCAAAGTTTATAGTCTTTTAATTGAGCTTGAAACAAAGTATCGGCTAATTTAAACAGAAACAATTTCCCAGTTCACAGAACACTAGTAGATGGCCATAAAAAAAAAGCTACATCAGTTAGAAAATAAATCAGATTTTGATTAACTTGGGGCAGCTTTTATATGTGAACAGACCTAAAATTCTACTCCCTACATGGTAAGTTTACCATTAAGTACCATTGTGTGAGAAGTGTTACATCAAATGTAACTCCTACTGCCCATCCCTCGTGTCGGATTAAACACATTTAATTACTATCTTTGTGGACAACAGAAATCAGTGTGATCTTGAAATATTCCACATTTGCAATGAGGATCATGCATTGTATCATTATCTTTTCTGTAAGACAGGGAAGTTTAAAAGACCTGAATTACGTTAAAAATGCAGTCACATTTTTTCAGTGAAGTTATTATAAACATTAGATAAACAGCTCTGAGATAATTTTCTGAAGACCTACACACAACCATCTTTACACAGTGCAACCGACAGGAGCACACACAGATTCGATCAATCACCACAGGTACCACCTTTTGAGGGCATTTTGGAATTTAATGAGTATTTAGTTTGACAACAAGGCAACCAAATCATTTATCCTCTACTGCAGGCACTTTTGATTGCAATACTAAATATCAGAACATGGCATTAAAACAGTCATATGAGCACTTTCCCGAATTAAAACCATAAGGGAAAAAAAAAAAGCAGCTGATAGTAAGCCAACATTATCTCTCAATTATTTCTTGATTATGCTGTTTATTATTCGAATGCGTGACATATGGAAATGCTGTATTCCAAAGTGATGGCAGCATTTGCAGGCCATGGACCTGCTCCAGCCAAAAAGTTAGTTCTAGGACAATCAAGCCAACTTCATGGAAGAGACCCACATTGCTACTAAAATACATAGAAGCTGTTCTTTCTTTAGGAAGCTCTTGAACTGCCATGGTTTGAGACCAGGGAAGCGTTCATGGGAAATATCACTACATGCATCTCCACAACTTTCCCAGCCCTCCACCGCTGCCATCAGACACCAGCCAGACCGACTTCTGATCCAATCAATATGGCCATTCCTACACCTCTCACATGAGCGAAGGACACTCCTACCTTTTCAGGTTTTGCAATTATTAGTATATCTTGCTACTTACTATTTTTGTAGTTCACACCTACTTGGATCCATCTTTCAGTTCTGTGGACTCCTGCAGCAGATAGTTATGTATGGCTATACTTTCTCTTTGTGGAGGATAAAGCCTGTCTAAATGTTTCTATAAGACGACCTTGTCATTCACAAGATGTGAGTTAAAATACCATCCTCCCAGTGAGTCAAGGCAAAAGGAAACATCTTTTTGCCCTATTATCATTTCACATCTTGTATTTTGGGGAATGAACCTATTATTTTCTTACGTTATACAGCACCACTGTAAATTTAGCTTCTCTGTGCTTTTATCCAGTAGCTTTTTTTTACATCTGCATGAAAACAAGGTTATAGCCGCTTTCATTAGATCAGGTCCCCAAATTCTGTTACCACCTTTGAGGAGAAAAACCTAAAATGGATGCAACGGACCTAAAACATAATTATAATCACATCTCTGTCCCTGCTGTCCTTTCACAAAGATTGGTCCTGAGCATTCTTAACGTGAGCAATACCATGAGCCCAGAGACCAGCTCCATGCACACCACTGCAGTTTGTGGTATATAAAGCTCAGACCATTCCTTACAGGTGGAAGAGCTTACCTCCTCTGAACAAGCAGCTGGGCTAGAGCTTCTTGCAGAACAGTAGCACAAAAAAGGGAGGCTTCTAGCTAACGCTGACTAGTTCAAGATGTTTCCAAAGATCCTTGACATCAGAGAAATATTTCTGCTGCTGCTTCCCCCTCTCTTAGCTGGGCATGATTTAGCACACAACAATTACAGATAAATATTTTCATTTGTAATTGTTACAGTTAACAGCGTGTTTCTTAGGGAATGTCTTTACTGCAAACGGAAACATGTTGAAGAGCTTCTCACACTGACTTTAAACAAGCTGATGTGCACGCCTCTGTTAATTTAATTGTATCAGCATGACTTACTTACCCTGCTCTTTGACAACAGCAAAACCAAAAAGTAAGCCTTGGCATCTTTACACAATGCCACAGCTCACAGTGAAGATGCAAAAAAGTATTTTTCTTATACTCCCTATGAATCTGAAAGGGCAAACTGTTGTAGAAGTCTCAAGGAAAAAAATCCAGGTTAGGGAACTGGTCTCTTGTAGCTATCTGCATGATGCTGCTGATGTCCATACAGCATCAAGCATATTAAAAAAATTACCTGCTGTAACCTAGATAACCAAATGCTTCTACAATTAATCAAGACCACATAAAAGGGGTAGAAGCTTTCAGTAACCTAACAAGCATAAGAATGAGAGATTCAAAGTACTATACCAAGACAGGGTGCTCCCATAATGATCCTGCTCCATCTCTATCCACTGGGCTGAGCTCAAAACCATCTGTATTATTTTCTGAGTGTATGTAGCTTCTCCCTCTATCAATTGACTATCACAGTAAGTCATGCTACCATAACTGCCGACAACTATAAATTACTATCATTTTCCTAATGTGCAAGTTTACAAGCGAATGATGATCCCAAATGATTGAAAGGGTTTGTTTCACAAAAAGCAGGGAATGCATATTAACTTAATAGATGACAAACTTGAGGCTTATGATGAGAAACTGCCATTGTCTTTTAATCACAGTCTCACAATAAATGGAAATTAGAGAGTTTGTCCTGTCCCATAGGACCATTTGTAGGATTGTAATTAGCTCAATGAAAACCCACATAAACTTGGATAGAAGAGAAGCTGCAACAGAGAGCTGGAAGCCAGTCTGTATTCAAAAAAACAGACTACTATATTCCTCTTACTTAGCACATCCAGTAGTTCCCAAAATATATATCCTACAGAAGGTAGCTGCAAGCTATTCAGCTGCAATTTGACTTTTGATCATCAACCAATTCTTTCCCAGCAAGACTGCATGGCCAAACTCAACATAATCCTAGCAGGAACACCATCGACACTAGACCAAGTATAAATTGATGGAATACAATTAAATAACTCTCAAGGTCACCTGGTAAATTAATGCACAACAAATAAATCAATTAAAAAGCACTACTTGGATGATACAATTGCTGATACACATGAACATTATTCACTGCTGTGCAGTGCAAGAGCAGAAGCTGTGGATTTGATTACAATTCAATACCAGAACACCTTCAATAAACACGTATCAGGAGCAGAGTGCCATCCTTGGCCCAGTGTGGCTGTAATGAGAAGTTGGATGTATTTACAGGAGACGGACATCCAGAGGACAAACTAAAATTAGAAGCACATTCCCATGGGCAGTCCATGAAAATACTAACACTCTGGTGAAGCCACTAAAAAAAGAACTTCCAAATTTGGAAGGTGACTGGGAGGAGAGAGGTATCATTAAACCCCTATCAACTGGAAAAAATCCCAGATCAGCAGTTTTATAGGAGTAAGACAGTCTTCAGTACAGAAATCTGCAAAAACCAAAGCAATTACAAGATATTCATCCATTGCCAATGCTGTAGGTTAGCAGTATTTGCAGGGTAAAAGCATTCACTTTAGGTTGCAGCATGTGAAAAGCCACAAGACCAGCCCAGATAGCATCCTTTGGTCTGCCATGGTTTGGACACACTTCCAGGAGCAGAGCAACACAACAGCCTCCCATCATGATGAAAAGTGAATTTGGGACTTTTAAAAAGCAAACGTTTCAAAGAGCAAGGAAAATCCTAAAGGACACCTGGGACACTTGCTACAAGACAGAGAATGGTTAGGGGGATGGCTGTCAGCCTGGAATGGATCGATTGTGTCCCCTCACCCTTGAGCACAAGGGGAGGATGAGACAGACTGGCATGAGACACTGCCACAGAGCGGACATCTCAACAGAGCTACGGACATGCCAGGCTAAACAGGCAGTCCCAAATCCTGATAAGGACAGAGCTGTGCCTATGTAAAAAAAAAAAAAAAAAAATTTAAAAAATCATCATTTTGCTGAGATAAGTAGTTCACAAGAGAACTCATCTTGGGAAAATGCAGACGTGGACAAAGCTCTTCAAAATCTACTAGTTTTTGGTGATTTTTGTGAGATGTACTGGCCAGCAGTCTCTAGCAGGCAGTTGCAGTCATCACTAAACTCACTGTAGTTACCACAATCTGAGCAAGGAAAGAAACTGTACTATGGTTTTTGCTCTCTTGTGACTTCTCCAGAATATGACACCAGGATAATTTGTACTGCCACTACTCATAAGGTGCATTTGCATACACAGAGAGCACAGCCTAGGTCTATGCTGCTAAACAGAGAAGAGCCATGGACTAATGATGTTTGCCCAGCCTCCTAGTGTCACAGCAGTACATGGTTTCCCTGTGTGCTCCTCGTTCTCCTCTATGCAGAATTTTAGTTTTAGTAAGTAACCCAATTTTCCATGTGTTGTTCTCCATATATAATACCCAAGAAATTATAAAATCTCTTAGCAAATGGGCATTCCATTGATAGGGATGCAGAAGACACATATGAAAAAAGCAAGAGGAAAAGGGATTTCTGCACATGACATGACACAGACAAGTTCAGCCTACAAAAGCTACTTCCAAATGCACACCTTACAAACAATTAAAAACTGCATTCGAAAAAGTCAGTCCCTGTTTCCAGATTTTAGTCAAATCACACTTTCATTAAGAATTTATGTCACAATATTTAAAGATGAAAGGCGATGTATTTTTATGAAAAGAACAAAAACATCCTAACAGGGATGCAACTGTAATCAAGAACATCCCCTTTTCCTGCGAGTACCCTGTCTGCTACTCAGCAGGAAAGATTTTAGAGAATGAAACATTGCAAACACCATGCTCCTTTCCCTAAACTATTTTCTTCTTCAGCATCTCGCCCAGGAAAGCATCCCAAGAGCAGACTGATGCAATGCTCAGATCTAAAGTTATGGACACAAAACCAGACCATATCCTGAATTACATCATATCTTGTGCCTTTGAATTAATCTGTGACATTAACTTTTTATTTCAACTGACTCTAAGTACTTATTAGGGCAGCTTAGTTTGTTGCTAGCTATTATTTCTCCCAGGCTCTCTCCTGCAGACAGCCACCATGATGCCCCTTGTGGCACATGAGGAGGAGATCGCTTGGCCATGAGAAGTCAAGGCTGGAATACATCCCGCTCCTGTCATCAGCTACCAGCAGGGAGGCTGTCAAAATGGCAG
Source organism: Gallinago undulata (assembly GCA_026546715.1). NCBI lineage: Eukaryota > Metazoa > Chordata > Aves > Charadriiformes > Scolopacidae > Gallinago > Gallinago undulata. The sequence goes on from JAOTQQ010000032.1 coordinate 3,572,146, forward strand.
AGATGGTCTTCTCCAGGGTGCAAATGGCAAGACAAGAGGCAACAGACACGTGCTGGAGTATGGAAAATCCCAGCTAGACATGAAGACATGTTTATTTATTTATTTATGTTGACAGGAAGGTGGTGAAACACTGGAGCAGGGCCCAGAGTGGCTGTGCAACCTCCTTCCCTGGAGATTCTCCAGACTCAGCAGGACAGGCCCTGAGTAACCTAATCCACAGATCCCTTCCAACCCGCATGACTCCATGACTTACAATGCTTTTTTTCATGGGGTGGGCTATGTAAGTAAAGCAAGATGTCTGGGCAGATGGGCGCAGCCCAAGGACTGCCTCTCCTAATGAGCTTCCAGGGTTTGTATCGTCTTTGGGAGAGGAGCAAAGACATTCCTAAGGTCCACAGTGAGCTCCCAAAGCGCCACTCCTGATCCATGGTCGAAAGTCAGGAGACCTTCCTTTCGCTTCTCCCAGGCGAAGGAGAAGGAGACCTTCCATTCACCCCTCCCAGCTCACCAGCCTTCCCCCATTCTCTCAACTTAAGGGCTTCTTCCTTCACACCAGTTGTGCCACCCTTCCTTCTTTCCCCACCTCTGAATTTATCCTTTTCTACATGTCACAAGGAACTCAAGTTGGGACAGCAGAGAGGTGAGGTAAGGTAAGGTTGGGACTCAGCTCTGAGGTGGAGAGATCTTCTCCAGAAGCAGGCACATGCCGATTCCTCCCCCAGCCTCCCCGCTGGTAAGGGTGACAGCCTACCCTCCCCGGGGTAGGATGCCAAACACTCCAAATTTAGATGATTTAAGCTGCTTGGGAAACAAATGCTGCCTGAGTTTCTCTTGAGAAAGGGACGAACGTGTCCCACAAATCAGGTTCAGCCCACAGACACAAACATCAAGGCTGGAGCTGGGTTTATAATGGAAACCACCCAACAACCATTTTACCATTTTTCAGATGCACTAATGCCATCCAGTGACACCCATCCACACTACTGAATACACTGTAACCTTTTTTCAGTTTGGGTCTCTTCCTACCCTGCCCCCCTGCCAAGTTAAGAAGTTCACAATATCCTTTTCCAGAATTTGGGTATTGATCCAAGAACCAGCACAGAATTCACCTATTAAACTGGCAACACTGTTGTCTGTACAAAGCAAAGGGAACAGACCTTACAATATCCTCTAAAAATGTCTAAGTTGAGAGAAAAAGCTTACTTTAGCTTAAGTAGTAGAGATCTGTTTTTGGAGGAAAGGGTCCAGAGGAAAATTACATATTTGTGGTTTAGCTGGGAGTCATGATGTCTATCCGTATGCATAACACGTGGTTGCAGAGTCATAACAAACAAAGCTTTCAAACAAAAAAAAAATAAAGTTCTGAAAGATTCATCTTGTGTGTGAAGAGAGAGCAATTCATTTTCATCTAGCTTATTTATATGGTTCTTGAAGTCAACAATGCAATTATGGAACTCTTCGTTCCAGAAAGCATAAAGAGAAAGTAAAGCAGAAGAAGAGAACAAAATACAAATGGGAAGTGTGACAGCCATCCTCGTACTCACCCTCTGCAGCAGATTCCTCAAGAGGAAAGTTTAAAATGCACTTCCTGTACTCTATTGTACATTTAAAGTGACTGGCTACACAAGCATAACTGGCTTTATGGGAAGAAAAAATGTTTAGAAGAATCTGGACATGCCATGAATAGAATTCTCGTACATTCAAGAAAATGTACAAAACCAGCTATAAGCAGGAAAACCCTTCAAGGTCTGGTTCACACTTGATTTATACTTTATAATAACCTATTTTGGGGCAAATTATGCCTATACTTTCTGAGACAAAAATAATGACAAAATTTGTGGCAAATCTCAGGGAAACCTCATTTCCCCAGTATATTATGGATGTTGCTACAGTTATCGGGGCTATTACAACCAGCAACGCTTCACTTGAGCTACAATAATCTTGTCCTACATTAAAAGAGAATTAACCTAGTGTGGCAAAGAGTAGTGTCATTGTCTGTACTAAAAGACATTTTTATGCTCCACAGTAACGCAGAAGAGTAAAACTGAAAGATTCAATGACACTCTTACCAGAATAAAAGGATTATGCTGTAACCGAAACAGAGACAAAAGCTTTAACACCTAATAAAGCTGCCTTCACACTTCTTTGCATTCACACTCTGACAGCCCACATTTTCTGACACTTAATATGCTACATGTTGAAAATTACTGACACGCTGATGAGCGCTAAACAACTCACAGTATTTTAACCATGGTATTTTTATTTTATATTTCACTCACTGTTGGGGCTGCCAATAGCTCTACGGAAAGCCCTTTCCCCACCAAATTCTTAAACTAGAAGTGAAAACTTTCAGTCTCTTCATCTTAAATGTCAACCATGCATTCACAACTTCACCAATTAAAAGAAATCAAATGCACAGTAATATCAAAAACTGAGAATGAGAATGACTGCAGAAAAGCCAGTTGCAACAAACCCCAGAGTACCCTCCTCACATTTTCTTGCCTGGTTCAGTCTCATTTTACCATAATGTTATTATAATTTTACAAATAGCTACACAACCAGGTTCTGTTTTCTGTTGTGGCACTTCACTGTTCTGCTACAGCTGAGTTTAAACGCTGACTGTTATTTTATAATTGGCTTTTACATTAAGTATAAAATAATGATATATCACTAGTTTATTTAGTTTCTTGATGTTTATTTTAATTCTATCAAGGACTATGGTTCGCCTTATTCATCATGGAAATTACAAATTTAATTAATTCAATAGAATGGATGAGATTTGAATTGTTAAAATGATCAGCTCATCTGAGCAATAAAAATAATTAAAGGAAACAAGATCTTCTACATGCATTAGTCTCATGGATTTCTGGTTTCTCTGTAAGGTAACCAAAAGCTTTATATATATATACACACTATATATATTTTTATATAGTTTTATATAGTTAATATATTCTTGAGGACCATGTTTATTGAGCATAAATTTATACAATTGAGGATTTGTTTGGTTTTCACTGCATCAGGAAAGACCTTCTAAGTCTGTATTAATATATTTTTGATGTAAAGAGTGAAACCTGACATTAATCTCAGAAGAAATACTGTGCTAAAGAACTACATACACCAACCCTGAGCAGACCTGATTTTTATTCCATATTTGGCTTATAAACTAACTTAACTGATGCCAGCTGAGCTACTCTGACTTTGCCACAGTACGTGAAAAGAAATTCAGAAAGGATTTACTAAATCCACATTTGCTGTACATTAATAGCATTTCTGTTCAGATTCTTGTGCGTTTATGTGAAGTCCCATGCAAAAACTAGGTGCATACAAAACATAAAGGACACAGAAAACTTACATATCCTGTAATTACCCTGTCCTAAAAAGACAAGAGAATATGAAGTTTCTTATTTTTGCCCCCACACAAAGGATCTAACAACTTCTGTGCTCCTGTTTTATGTTACTGTGGGGAGATATAAGAAAACCCCCAAATGCAGGCTTTTCCTCCTTTCCTCCAGGTGTGTGGTACACTCCTGGATAAGCAAGCTGAAAGCAAGCACGAGGAATCTGATGACGAGCAGTGCCATGTTTGGGTGCTATTAACTGCCTCAGCAATTTATGTGAAGTTCTCAGCTCAAAGTATGGCAACCAGAGCAGACTGCAAATAGACACTGACACATTTATAGAATCAGCTTAGTGATTTGTCTCTTTTTTTCCTGGTATCCCAGATTGTCGTGTACGTAGTCTGTTTCTTGACCTGCTGTAAAGCCACCTTTCCTTGGAAAGATGCTGCTCAATACTCCCGTATGCTGGTCCAGCTATAGTTCTTCATAGAAGAAAGACTTTTCTGCCCTCCAAATCACGGCCACTCATGCTGGCCAGCAATGTCACAGCTCCCCAGGAGACTTGACGAGCAGATCTGCACACAACCAGCTCAGGACTATTAGAGCTGCCATTCTGCTTGGCAGTCCTACTTACCTTGAAATATCCTGCCTTACAAAGCCATCCAGGGACAACCTGTCCTGCTGCCAAAAGGACTTCATTTATCACCTGAAGGGTTGCCACATGTCAGTAAAATCTGCTGTGGCCTCTCGGGAAGGGATGAAGACTCAGAGGCAGACTTGAGCCTGATGTTGTTGGCTAATGGATCCTGTCTGCTCACCGTTATCTTACGTGCTGTCTATAAAGCAAAGGGAGGAGACAGGAGCAGGCAGGAGACAATGTGCTGTAACGTAGCCAGACATGTTAGCGCTGCCATGTGAAAACCAGCAGATTCTGGTTATTTACGGGATCCCACTACACTGGGCGTGCCATATTACTGTGTACAGCTTTTGACAAGTGGGAAGGTAAAGACAGCAGAAGCTACGGAGCGAGACAGCAGAACTCTGATTTAGGAAAATACTACCCAAACTCAGCACAAACGCTGCAAGACCAAACTCAACCTCAAAAAACCCCCACATTTTTACCAGGTTTGAATCAGTTTTTCAGACTGGACCAGGACTTGCAGCATCAGGCTAACGCAGTTTTTATCATCCTTTGGGGATCCCATAAACGAAAATTACCAAAGCAGGCTCTAAATCAACATCAATAGTAGTAAGATGGTGCAACAGTGTTACGCCATTAAAACTACGTGGATTGCTAGACTAGAAATCAGCTAAATTACAACATTACTTAAAGTTAAAAGAGGACCAAGAAATCAAAGTTTACCAAAAGAAGATAAAGGCCAGAAACCAGGACAAAGACAATGGATTTCTTGGTGAAGACATTATTATCTTCCTTACAATTTTTTTTTCAAATTTCTAAATTTTAAAATTGAAAGCTTTAGTAGACATAACAGCTGTAAAGGTAATAGTTACACAAGATGACCAATTTGTGTATTTGTTCGGTAGAGGGGGTAAGCTTTTAATATAATTTGATGTGTAATCTTACAAAGCACTAGGTTCTCCAAACCGTAAGGCTTAACCTACATTTACATCTTTCATTTTGAACTCAATTATGTTAGCAAGCTGTAATAAGTAAAAAAGAGAACACACTGACGTTGTTACAGTCATCTCATCATTGTAAGAACCTGGGAAATACAGCAATGCTGAAAATCAGACTCATGTAGGAACCACTGGAGCCCATTACAAGCTGTTGGAGCTCTGTTTGCCTAGAGATTTCCTACTGCAATATAACAGAGGCAGCAGGCAAGATTACTCAAGAAACGCTGGAAAAGGAGAAAATACCAGTACTGCCAAAGACTGATCAGGAAAAGTGTTCCGAACCCCCACAGTTTTCTCTCAAGTTCAACTAACAGATTTCGCATCATTTTAATTTTCACTGAGACAGGAGGAGTCTGGACTGACAATAATGTAGAATCCTGAGCAAATACATCTCAATAGAGTATTCTTATACAAAGGAGGATATCCCGTGTTCTTTCTTATTTTTGCTTGTTTATTAAGATAGGTTATTAAGAGCAGAAACATAAAATCCTTTAGCTATGAAGGAAACAGAATTTTAGAATCACTGCAGACAAGGATGCTTGCATCCTTCTAAAGTATTCCCGAGTAAATAATTTTCTACAAATAAACAATAGAGATGAAACATCTCCCTCCCATAAATAGTTACATGCTGAAATAATAATTTGTAATTTTATGTTTATCCAAAGAATAAACATAGAAGCTGAAATAAGTATGTTTTCTTTTAAACACAAAATTCAGTAAGGCTCACTTTCTACTACCTTTAGCTTGATACAAAGAACTGAGGTGAGAAGAGGCAGAGATCACAATATAGGCAAAGAGTATTGCTAAGGAATAATTTTAAGTGAAAAGGATGAGGAAATCCTGTATTTTTAAACAAACTTTCATATATACATTACTTAAATGGGAAATGGAGATTTGAAAAAGAACAACAGGAAATACTACTTCTAATCCACTTTTAGGCATTTTCCCTACATGATTCATTAGCCATCATGACTACGTAACTCGATAAAGAAGAAGAAATCATGGATTTCTTCACATTAAAAAAATGAATAAAATAAAGAGATGCTGAAAAATTAACTTAGTCATATTCACAGCAGTGTCTGGACAGGGATATTCAGCTTTCCAAGATATCCTTGTATATGAAGCTATACTTGTACATGAAGCGAAACTTCTTCCTCAAGGAAGATTTCCACAACACTTCTGTCCTGGACATAGACATAACCAGTAAGGACTGTCCAGCCTCCAAAGCACTACAGAAACAGAATCACTACCATTTAGTCTTTCTTCAGCAATGTTTAGTTTTCCAAAAAGAATGGTCTGTTCACAGTTCTGAATACCAGGAGGACACACATCTTCAGTAACAGACAGTTGTTAGTATAAAGCTTAAAAAAAAAAATTAAAATCCACATTTCAAGTCAGAAAACATCAGTCTCATACTATCATTGCCAAAAGTCTAACTCCTATGTTTAACTTAGTCATGTTTCTTTTTACCTTTTTCTTGATAAATAACATTTTCTGGTTACCCTGGTAGACCTCCTCAAATCACCCCCTTTACCTAGATCATACTTACTGACACGTGGATCCCAAAGCTCAGCACAGTGCTCTAGAAGTGACTTCTGTTGGCAGATACAAAATAAATACTATTTTCCTCTTTCTGACCGTTATTTCCACGCATCTAAGAATGGTATTTCTCCTGGGTTTTACAGCATCCCAATGAGATTTGTGTTGGAGTTGTTATTTCCTATCATCACAGGCTCTTCAAAGCCATTCTTTTCCAAGATGCAGGCACTCTTTTAAGACTGTCATAAATCCTTTGTTCTTAGATATGTGAGCTCATATCTATCGCCTGTAACAATCCTTAGTCCCACCAAATGGGGACTGATAAAAACTGATACCACTTCAATTCAAACAGATACCACCTCATTTTTTTTCTTTAAATCTGTTGATAAAAATATTGAAAGAGACTTCTTTAGAACTCCACCACAGATAATCTCATCATATGAGAACTACCGTCTTACATTTTTATCGTGATTATCTGTTTCCCTAATATCGCTAATAAAGAATGTGCTGATTTTTCCTAATAAAAAAATTAGGACATAATACAGTAGTAGAACAAATGCCTTACAGAAGGCAGTTGATGCTTGCACTAGATTCATGACTCCATAAAAGGATATCAAGCGCACTTGGCAAGATCTTTTTCTAAAAAAAAAAGCTACATCTAAAAAGCATTTTTCAAATGACCGTATGCTTCTATAGGCTTCGCTATGCGTAAATATATGTATCCATATCAAGCAATACAATGTCTGTGTATCAAAATGAATTTTCATGGATTTCTTCAATTGGTAAGGATTTGGAAGTGTCAGAGATCCAGATTTTGATTTATTTAGCTTCCCTTCCTTACACTTGTCTAGTTAGAATAATCATCAGCAATTTAAATTTTCATACATGAATTCAGAATTTGGTATCTTACCCTAGTTCAAAATAATTCTTTAATTAGAAATGCCTCATAGATAATTCAGATAACGAATTTACCTCCCTCCATACATACTTAAATGCTTCATTTGTGAACATTCAATTGATATGTTGATTCCTAAAATAATAATGTGATGTCATAAATAATTCTTAAAAGGCAGCAGAAAATGTTTGTTTCCTTTCATTTTTTTTTGTGTTTAACATTTTACAGTGACTAATTGTCATTCAAATCATGCACTGAAATGAAAACATTTTCATGTGTCTCCTTAATTTCCAAATTTCAGAGTTTTATCCTTTTGAAAGAAAGCATTCTAATTTATTCTTTTTTTTTACCCTTATGCTGAGCTTTTCCAAATAATTTGTTCAAATTCTACACTGAAAAAAAAAAAACACTCACCCCTCTACCAATACCAGAGGAAATTCTGAAGTTTAGTACATATGAATACAGATTAAAATTGAAAGTCTTTTATAAATGTTGTCCTAAGATTTCCTAACTGCATAATGGCACTCATTAAATAAAACCACCATTAAATCAGAGATTAAATGGATGTGAAAATGGATTTGTTGGGAAGGTAAAAATAGGTATGTTGATTGTTAAGGAGTTTAGTTCTGAATTCTGATCCTTATGAAATAACTAAATACTAAATATTTTTCTAGTACTAATTGGACACCTACCTTGGAAATACAAAACCAGGGATGTGTAGAAGTTTTTGATAATTCTCTATTTTCTCTGGAAAGATAATTGGAAAATATTTCCAGTGGTTCAGAATGTTTTTTTAACTCTGTTTCTCTAAAGGAAAAAAAAAAATCTTGCTCATATGAAAACTACAATGTGTTTACTCAGGCTGAAATCTAAAAATGTGACTCACCACAGCTGTGCTGTGTGACTCTGACTGAAGGGAAAGTACGAAAAAGGTAACTAAAAATGGTTTTTCACCCTAAAGGATCTAGTACAGTCTTAAGACTTGAACATGCAACGCTCTACAGAGGAGTACTATTATATATGTATTACTTTAGAGATAAAGTTAATCTGAAATGGAGATCTTTACAATTAAGTAACTTTTAGAAGGGAGATTTAATCAAGCTAACTAGGAAGAATAAGGAAGAATAAGCCTGAAAGAAAAGAGAAAGGATTACTGAATTCTAACTTCAGAAAGCTGCTGCCCTGCAACGAATGTGTATTTCAAAAAGACAAGTAGCTAAAAAAACCCCTACATTGGAGGAAAATAAAGAAAACCACTCAGATCATCTTTAAGAAACTGCCCAATCAATTAAACTAGATAATTTTTTCCTTAATTTTCTTACATTATACATACTTATTGTTAACATGACAAGTTCCTTTTCAAAAAATCTTTTATTTTCTGGGCTATTAGAAATGAATCTGTGGCAGTAAATTCAGGAGAAAATATAGATGAAGGGAAAATCAAGAATTCTCTGTTCATGGACTTGCTAATATGTTTAAACACACATACTCTTTGGCATACATGTAGTGCAAGTAAAACTTGTTTACAAGGGTTAATTTTTACCCTTTTGAGACACATAAAACACACCATGATCTCAGCTGGTACCTTACTCTGGTATACTTCCTTTTTTGCTATTAGTGCTTTCCAGGGTGATGCAGATTTACCCGTTAGAGATGACTTTTTTAAAAAAAGAGATGTGACTGTGACCCAAGAATAAGAGATTCCGTTGGGTGCAGACAGCATGCCCCCAGAATGATTTTAGGGTTGGCACTTGGCTGGGTGAGGGGATGGCTGCAGGAGAAGGGACGAAAGCAGATCCCTGCCAGGGCTGGGCTGCAGCCGGTGGCCTATGGCCTTCTCCAGGGCAAAGGAGAAGGCTGGCACCTGGCTGGAGAATGGACAGCACATAAACACAGAATTACAGAATGGTTTGGGTTGGAAGGGACCTTAGAGATCATCTAGTTCCAACCCCCCTTCCATGGGCAGGGACATCTCCCACTAGGGCAGGTTGCTCAAAGCCCCGACCAGCCTGGCCTTGAACACCTGCAGGAATGGAGCAGCCACAGCTTCTCTGGACAACTCACCACCCTCATAGTGAAACATTTTTTCCTGGTATCTAATCTAAATCTACCCTCTTCCAGTTTGAAGTCATTATGCCTTGTCCTATCCCTACATGCCCTTGTAAAATGTGCCTTCTTGTAGGCCCCCTCCAGATACATCAACCTCTTCAGCCCTGTAGCTTACCTGATGGGATTTCAGGGGCCTGAAATTATTCCTTTTGAAAAGAGTTACCTTTCTAAGTTTACAAAAAACTTTTCTCGATTTCAGACCACATTCATCCAAGAAAGAAATCAGATACAAAGTGGCCTTCACTCTAGCAATTATGCAAACAAGGAACTATTGTAACCGCACTAATTGGAACAGTTTTTTTCAGGCTGGCAGAACAGCTGACAGTAGAAACTGAACTATGACAGAACATAATGCCTGCTGCCAAATACTGGTGTGTTAATTCATTAAAATCTTCTCTCAGACAGATCTAGAACGTGGCATCTATTCTGAAACAGAAGAACTTGTCTATAATCCTTGGACTGAACCATGCACCTCGGTGCAGGTAGCCATGCGTGGCATCTGTACTGACTGACAGAACCCTACCTGCCTGCCACCAAAGCTGTCATCACCTGACTGCATTTCACAAATATAAACACTGTATGTGGAATAGCTGGCCTGCCACAGAGGACCTTGCCGACATCCTAATATTGGTCCAAGCTACTCAACAAACCAAAGACATGCCATCGCATGGAATTAATTTAGACATTTGTTTCGACTGAGTTCTTCTGCGCACTTCAGTTCTTCCACTTCATCAGTTTATTATTGTTTTTTATTCATCTTCCCTGGCTTGTTCAAACTCACAAATATACTTTAGTTACAGCAAGGCACAAGGAAATTATTCTAGAGTCAGACTAGCACCCAATGTGCAACCACTGCTTTCCATAACTGCAGAAGAGCTGCTCCTCCTCCCCACAAGTTGTACATTCCCTTGTCTTGCATCACTTTACAATGCAAAAATTTTGGGTGGGATAAAGTAACACAGAAAACACTATTCTTCCTCTTTAACCATATTTGCATGTGAAACCTCTACGCTTTTGAAACTGCCTAGGAGAGCTTTTTCAGAGATAAAACATTCCATTTTGAACTGTGATACATTTGTTTTCAATTTATGATTATTATTTAAAGGAAGGAGCTGAATCTTTCCAGGCATGAAACAAATTAGCCAAAAATGTCACGAATACCAACATTTGCTAGTTAAAAATGAAAAGGAGAAAAGCTATGCAGAAGGAAAAGCAAGCATACTGCCAAGTGCTTTTGAAGTACTAAGCATACATGTTTATTTAAAACATTCAGTGACATTACTAGTTTTTTTGATGACTTTTAAGAGTGTACATGGGGAAAGAGGAACAAGATAGACAGAAAAATCCTCCCCCTCTCCGCAGAAGTCTCAGGTACAGCAAATATTCTTGTGAGAAATACCTTTGGCATATAATTCAGTGTCTGAAAAACCCAGATACAACTCCTTTAAGATCAAGATACTTCTCTGTTTCTATTGTTTCTAAAGCAAGCAAACAGGCACATACACACACATACAATCTTTTTTTTTTTTTTTTTTTTTTTTTGGTTTCCATGAATGCTTTAGGCGAAAACATACAGCTCTGGAAATAAAAGGAGCAGAGTTTTCTGTATCTACCTATCTTTTCTACAGAAGAACAGAATCTCAAACACAAAATAAACCAGGATAAAATAAGCATCTCAGTCAAAACAACACTAATTCCATCGACATTGGTCTGTCTCATTTTGCAACATATGCTGTTAGATGAAATTCTTCTGCAGGTCTCAAAAAGCCATGAGCAGTACTGGAAATAACTCCTCCTACACACTGCTCAAAAAAACCCCAAACACCTGGCATAGACAGCTCATTGATGGCAGGGCAGTAGCTTAAAAGAGATGAGAACAGTACATGTTGCTTTAGGTGATCTATTGGGATATTACGCCCCATAGCAGAATTAGGTGCACTGCGTTGTAAAGAAATAGTCTTGCTTGGGGGTACTTCCACTTGACTTTTCTGATCTGCTATTTGTATTTGTCATTTTGTATTTTCCCTTGATTTTCTAAACTGGTATCTATCATATAAAGCAATTAAATGTTCCTACCAATATTGGGATGCTTCAAGAGGCGACAGATCCTAGCTTCTCTTTCCAGTTTCTGGTGATCTGCAACAAAGGAAAGGAAGAGTTGCTTTTAGTTTGATGATTAACATAATTTAGTGTATTTGCTTTACAGAAGAAAAAAAATACATCCTGGGATGTGATCTTTAAAAAATATCTCCTTTATTTAGATCCATTAAGATTTTGCATTCAAACTGTTTGTAATATTGAATTAGGCTACCGCATCCAACCACTTCTTCGATGGACTACCACAGGCACTATTCCATCAGAAAAACCAAGGTGCCTATGTACTGGGAAGAACAGGAAATATTCATGCCATGACCTATCATCATCAAGCAATAAACCATATTACAACATTAATCAAAATAAGGTCAACCTGAACCTCTAAGCATTGCCTTAAATCCTACCTGTTACCTGCTTCACTGATACCTAGTGCATCAGGCACAGGGCTTGACAGTGGCAGCCACCCCAACAGAGTGCTAGCACTCCAGCCACCATGCATTCCCACCATAATTCCCTGCCACAGCAACTTCCCATAACTCATGACCAGCAGTTATTATTTTCCCAGCAGGGCTAATCTGTCTCTCAGGCTGATTATTCATTAACCTGAAGACACCCTGGACGTGTAGGTCCAGGTGTACCATCTGTTGGCTCCCCCTCTCCTGGCCATTTGATTAATTTTAACCTTCGGGTAGAGCCATAAGCTGGAGGTCTGAACTTGTTCACCACTGAGCCCTAATGACACTTTTTGCAATAAAATACTACTACTTCCATCAAGCTCCATTTTACTTAAGCTGCTTTTTTTAATGTAGCGCACTTTTAAAATATTTGCCCCAAACACCACCATTTATACTACTACTTCTGTTGCATTTTCATTAACATTAAGCAATATAGCACTTGTTTTATATAAGGCACATGAGAGAGTTGGAGGGGTATGCATACATTATTTATACTGGAAATACATGAAGGTCCTCAGGTATGTTAAAATGTCTATTGTCAGGCAGTATAAAACACACACAGGTAACTCAGGCAATAAAATACGTAATTCGGAAATGATAAAAATAGCCAGCTACAGCCTACTGCAATCCTATGATTTCAGCAGACCTCCAGTGCATTTATCCTCACTTTCTTCAACATAATGTTTATGGCTGCTAAGAATACTAAGCTTTTGTTGAAAGGTAGAAAAGCAGCTTGGATACAATTTGCTAATATTAGCCAATGTTTTGGGTGCAGCACGCACCCTCACAGCAGAGAGACACTTGGCAGACACCTCTGGGTCTGAAACATTGGAAACCAGCTCCTTAAAGCCAACCTCACACCAATCTGGGGGGAAGCAAGACAGATGGACCTATTTCACATATATTTGGAAAGCAAACTACTAAATACCAAATAGTAACAAAAGAGATAAATTAAGTCTCTGGCTCTCCTGACAGACCATGACAACTTAATATCAAATAATTATCCTCAATTAATGAGCATTATTTTTTGGTAACTCATTTCATCCATCCAAAAATTTTAGGCATAATCAGTAAAGACTCCAGTAAGCACCATTAATGATGTCAACAGAGAGGTCATCAACAAACAGCAATGAGTTTGAATTCAAGAAGTGCTGTAAAAATAATAGCTGTTCAACTACTGCAAGAATAAAATTAGGACAACTTCAAGAGTTAGGGGAGGGAGGGACACACAGTCATTATCCACCTAATTTCATGCATTAAACCAAAACAAGTCTGTATTTGTGACACGAGCACAATGGTGCAGCTCCAGCAGAAGAGATACTGAGAGAGGGATGACAAAGCCCTGCTCCAAGAGGTACAGAGAACCAGGTCTCACACACAAACTGGCTGGTGACTCACCAACACAAACCTGAGGTGTAAAGAAAAACACCAAAAAAAAACCCCAAAAAGGAGAAAACAAGCAGCATCGATACTTGGATTGTTTGGAGACAAAATTTGTTGCAGAAAATATAAGCAGCATTTGTATAGGGTCTTTTCATCAACTGAGAGGGAAATTAAATCAGAAACACTGACTGCAAGAATAAAAAGACAGCAGAAATTGTGTTTGGTATGAATGTCAAGCAAACATCAAAATATCCTGGACACAGACATCAGTAACACTTCAATGCTATAATAACAAAAAAAGGAAACAGGAGGACATTGATAGAGAAATATATGATGTAAAACTAAATATAAAGGCACATTATTTACTTTTCATTCTCTGTAACTAAAATTTCCAAAGTCAAATAATAATAAAGCAGGCACCGATTCAGTAGTAGAGATTAAGACAAACAAACAAAGTTCTGGTGCTCTAGCAACTCCCTCTTAATAAAGTGAAAAAACAGTCGCAATGCAAAATACCAGCCTCTACAGGCAGAATTATTAAAAAAATAAATATAGAAACATATAGCAAATATACTTGCTCAGAGAAATCCAAGTATGGTTCTATCAATTTGTTAGAAAATAAGCACTATTCTGCAATATGTTTGAAATAATTAGGCCAGACTAATAACTTTTGAAGGGAAATAACATAGCTTAAGCATGTTTAAATATCAATTAATTAGAAGGGTGCTCTTCTGTACATTTTCCCCTCTGTTAGGGATGTTAATCACACATCTTCCTCATATTTAAAAAATACAGAAATAAAACACATAAAAAACTAGCAGTTTTCACTCAAATCATACCAATGAAGACATTTTTTTAATACAGTATTTTTCCTAAAAGTTTCCTAGAATTTTTGAAGCAGAGAAGCTGTACAGAGATGTACAGCATACCTCAGTTTGTTTTCTCTGCAATAATTGTATTCTTTTAAATAAAGTATGTGAACATTAAATTAGAAGACTTACTATGAGGCAACTACAATAAGCATCACAAATTGCCCAAAATACTAACTTCTTGTTTGGGATGTAAAAAATATGCTACGATTGAAATATGGTGCTTTAACCCTTACAGAAAATTATCATAGAATCATATGGGTTGGAAGGGTCCTCTGGAGATCATCTAGTCCAACCCCCCAGCCAGAGCGGGTCTACCTAGAACACGTTGCACAGGAGCTTGTCCAGGTGGGTTTTGAATGTCTCCAGAGAAGGAG